>CM075962.1:4858510-5101010 GCA_038048745.1 Coluber constrictor foxii | reverse complement strand
CTTTTCTCTTTTTCTTCTTCATTATTTCCTCCCTCCCGCCCTCCCTTCTTTTTCTTTCTTTCTTTTTCTTTTTTCTTTCTTTTCTTTCTTTTCTTTCTTTCTTTCCTCCACCCACTCCTCCTCCCCCTCCCTCTTTCCCTTCCTTCCTCTTTCCTTTCTATATTTTCTTTCTCTCTTTCTTCTTTTTTCTTTCTTTCATTCCTCCCACCCTCCCTTCCCCTTCCTTCCTTCCCTCCTTCCTTCCTTTCTCTTTCCTTCTCTTTCTTTGTTTCTTTCTTTCTTTCTTTCCTTCCATCCACTCCCTCCCCCTTCCTTCCTTTCCTTTCTTTCTCTTTTTTCTTTCTTTCTCTTTCCTCCCTCCCACCCACCCTCCCTTCCCCTTCCTTCCTTCCTTTCTCTTTCTTTCCTTCTTTCTTTCTTTCTTCTTTCTTTCTTTCTCTTTCTTTCTTTCTCCTCCCACCCACACTCCCTCCCCCTTCCTTCCTTCCTCTTTCCTCTTTCCTTCCTTCCTTTCTTTTTCTTTTTCTTTCCTCCCACCCTCCCTTCCCCTTCCTTCCTTTCTTTTTATTTCTCTTTCTCTCTTTCTTTCTCTTCACTTTTGTCTTTTGTTCTTTGCTATATTCTGTTTATTCTATTCATTTTTTGTTAGTTTTTATATTCATTGTAAGGCTTTTCATAAAAGTTTCTTTTTATATTTAAAAAGTTGAGGACTACCTCTACACACAAAGACAACCATTGCAGCATCAGTTATGTGCTTAACTAGCACAACAAAAAAGGTTGCAAAATCAGGCATGACTCACTTAATCACCACTTTGCCTAAACAATGGCGATCCTGGCCCCAATTCTGGTCGTAAGTCGAGGACCCTCTGTATCTGTGCCGAATTTTCCCTGAAAAATGTGAATTGGGCCCTTTATTGAATTTAATCCAGCCAGTCTTAAATCTCTAAAAATTTATTGTTGATGCACACAAAAATAGACAACTGGTCCTCGACTTACGACCACAACTGAGCCCAAAATGTATGTTGTTAAGTGAAACATTTGTTTTTCAGGAGGTCGCGGAAGGACTCCTGAACACAGCAATCATCGTAAACGTGAGTCTGTTGTCGAGCATCCCAATGTAAATTATGTGACCATGCAACGGTCATAAGTATGAAAAATGGTCATAAGTCACGATTTTCAGTGCCGTTGTCATTCACAGTTCACTAAATGAACTGTGATATGTCAAGGACTATCTATATATGCACACAAATATGCAGTCCTTACCCAGGGCAAATGACTGACTTATTCACCAGACACATGGAAAAATGCTCAGTTAATTAAGCATCTAATTAAATGCAGTCATTGTTAAGGTTAGAGTTATCCAGTAGCCTCTAAGCTTTGATGCACAATAGTGACGTCAATTTTTCCAAAGCCGGAAAAAAATCAATGTTGTAACATGTGACCTAATGGATCTGAAATCTCAGCTTTGAGCTCTTTTCATCATTCCAGCATTTTTTAAAAAAAACTCCAAAACAATGTTATCGGTTTATAGCAAAGCCGAACAAAGGGAACAGAGATCATAATCCTCAATTTACAAGTTCAAAAGTTACAACTTTAGAAGGGAGTTTTTGGTGGAGATTACGTAATTCCTTTCTTCCCGTATTCCTTTGAAATAGCAAATCCATTAACCAATTCACTATTTTTCCAACTTCTGCAAAAAAGTTTATATAGGTCATAAGTCCTCCACTTACAACCACAACGGAGCCCAACATTTTCCGCTGCTAAACGAAACATTTCTTAAGGAGGTTCTGCCCCATTTTATGACCTTTTTTGCCACCCTTTGTTAAGTGAATCACTGTACTTGTTAAGTTAGTAGCATGGTTATTAAATGAATCTGGCTTCCTCAATGACTTCGCTTCGTCCGAAGG
The DNA here is from genome assembly GCA_038048745.1 of Coluber constrictor foxii. Classification (NCBI taxonomy): domain Eukaryota; kingdom Metazoa; phylum Chordata; class Lepidosauria; order Squamata; family Colubridae; genus Coluber; species Coluber constrictor. The sequence goes on along the minus strand of CM075962.1, from coordinate 5,099,103 downwards.
TCGCAAAAAGGGATCATATGACCCCCCCCGGGACATTAAAACCATCATAAATATGAATCAGTTGCCAAGTGTCTGAATTTTGATCACGGATGCTGCAACAGTCACGTAAAAAAAACGATACCAAGTCACTTTTCAGCACTGTTTTAATTTCGATCACTAAATGAACTGTCGTAAGTTGAGGACTGTGTATAAGGGATTTGTCGGGCTTTTATGAAAGTATTTATGGCTCGATCCCTGATCAAAGAGCTCAGTTGTGCCATCGCTGGGAGTTGTGCCACCTTCACAATCCGCTCCTCCGCTGGGGGTATTTTTCCATCTATTTTGGGAGGGGGCAGTGTGCGGTTTTGTGAGTTGCCTCAGTGTGTCACCAGGGAGACAGACTATAAACTTTGGGTCGGGCGTGCCTCCGATTGTGCAAGGGGTGAGGTCAAAAGGCTGGGTTTGATTGTGATAATTGGGGCTGCTGACTAATGCAGTGTGGTGGAAATTTCGTTTTCTGGTGTCAGCTTATCAACGGTGGCTCGGCTGGCCTATCCGGCAGAGGCGTCTTCATTGTTATGGCGTTGCTCTATTTGCTGCAGTCACACTACACAACAAAACATCACATCCCGCACTAGAACGAAGCTGCCTTCACCACTGTGCAACCCTTGGACTCTGCTCGCATTATGTTATTTTATTTTTTATTATTGTATTGTATTGTATTGTATTGTATTGTATTGTATTGTATTGTATATTGTATTGTATTGTATTGTATTGTATTGTATTGTATTGTATTGTATTGTATTGGCTTGGCTTGGCTTGGCTTGGCTTGGCTTGGCTTGGCTTGGCTTGGCTTGGCTTGGCTTGGCTTGGCTTGGCTTAGCTTCCATTTTTTGCATTGTCTTGTCTTGTCTTGTCTTGTCTTGTCTTGTCTTGTCTTGTCTTGTCTTGTCTTGTCTTGTCTTGTCTTGTCTTGTCTTGTCTTGTCTTGTCTTGTCTTGTCTTGGCTTGGCTTGGCTTGGCTTGGCTTGGCTTGGCTTCCATTTTTTGAATTGCATTGACTTGGCTTGGCTTGGCTTAGCTTCCATTTTTTGCATTGGCTTGGCTTGGCTTAGCTTTCATTTTTTGTATTGTATTGTATTGTATTGTATTGTATTGTATTGTATTGGCTTGGCTTGGCTTGGCTTGGCTTGGCTTGGCTTGGCTTGGCTTGGCTTGGCTTGGCGTGGCGTGGCGTGGCGTGGCGTGGCGTAGCATGGCTTGGCATTTTTGTATTGTGTTGTGTTGTGTTGTGTTGTGTTGTGTTGTAATTCCATTCCATTCCATTCCATTCCATTCCATTCCATTCCATTCCATTCCATTCCATTCCATTCCATTCCATTGACCTGCTTGGTTTGGTTTGGTTTGGCTTGCATTTTTTTTATTGTATTGTGTTGTGTTGTGTGGTATTGTACCGGCTTGCCTTGGTTTAGTTTGCATTTTTTTATTGTATTGCATTGCATTGGTATTTGTATTGTACTGTATTGTATCAGTATTGTATTAGTATGATATCCATATTTGCATTGCGTCGAGTAATTGTGTAGCAGCTGTCCAAATAAAGTCAGAGAGACTGACACAAAACTTGTAGTTTTATGAAAATGAATATATTTAACATTTATATTTACAGCAGACAAGCTAGCCAGGAGCATAGGAACATCATGAGGTAAATCAAAAAGCATACAAAGAAGAAAAAGGCGGGAAAAAAGGAAACTCCCCCTTTACACCTATGGCAACCAATCAGAGCGCAGATTGCCTCATGCAGGAGCCTCCACTCTCTAATCAATCAAGTGCAACTGTGTATTCTGGTCCATTGTTACGCTTTATTCTTCCAGCTACTAAATTAAATATTTCAACACATTGTATGGTATTGTATCAATATCCTGCCTTTTTTTATATAAATAACCCAAAGCGATTGGTTCAGGTGGCTGTCATGCCAAAGGCAGGACTGGGACTAGACTGGGACCGTCTCCCAGTGATTGGTTCAGGTGGCTGTCATGTCAAAGGCAGGACTGGCACTAGAACTCACCGTCTCCCGGCGATTGGTTCAGGTGGCTTTCATGTCAAAGGCAGGACTGGGACTAGAACTCACCGTCTCCCGGCGATTGGTTCAGGTGGCTGTCATGCCAAAGGCAGGATTGGCACTAGAACTCACCGTCTCCCGGCGATTGGTTCAGATGGCTGTCATGCCAAAGGCAGAACTGGGACTAGAACTCACAGTCTCCCGGCGATTGGTTTAGATGGCTTTCATGCCAAAGGCAGGACTGGGACTAGAACTCACTGTCTCCCGGCGATTGGTTCAGATGGCTGTCATGCCAAAGGCAGGACTGGCACTAAAACTCACCGTCTCCTGGCAATTGGTTCAGATGGCTGTCATGCCAAAGGCAGGACTGGCACTAGAACTCACCGTCTCCCGGCGATTGGTTCAGGTGGCTGTCATGGCAAAGGCAGGACTGGCACTAGAATTCACCGTCTCCCGGCGATTGGTTCAGGTGGCTTTCATGCCAAAGGCAGGACTGGCACTAGAACTCACCGTCTCCCGGCGATTGGTTCAGGTGGCTTTCATGCCAAAGGCAGGACTGGGACTAGAACTCACCGTCTCCCGGTGATTGGTTCAGGTGGCTGTCACGTCAAAGGCAGGACTGGGACTAGAACTCACCGTCTCCCGGCGATTGGTTCAGGTGGCTGTCATGCCAAAGGCAGGACTAGACTAGAACTCACCGTCTCCCAGCGATTGGTTCAGGTGGCTGTCATGCCAAAGGCAGGACTGGGACTAGAACTCACCGTCTCCCGGCGATTGGTTCAGGTGGCTGTCATGCCAAAGGCAGGACTGGGACTAGAACTCACCATCTCCCAGGGATTGGTTCAGGTGGCTGTCATGTCAAAGGCAGGACTGGGACTAGAACTCACCGGCTCCCGGCGATTGGTTCAGATGGCTGTCATGCCAAAGGCAGGACTGGGACTAGAACTCACAGTCTCCTGGTGATTGATTCAAAGCCACCCAAGCTGGTTTTCATGCTTAAGGCAAGACTAGAACTCTCCATCTCCTGGTGATTGGCCCGAAGTCACCCAGTTATACAAAGGCTTGGAATCTTTTTTTTATTTTTAGTGGTAATTCTTTTTTTTTAATCAAATTTCATTGTTAAGTTAAAAATATAGAAAATCATTTGAAAAAACAAAATAAGAAAGCGAGAGAGAATGAGAGAGAGAGAAAAGCATTACGAAAAATGGCTTTTGATTTTCTTCAGGGTGGTAGATTCCTAAAATAAACAAAACAATCTTTTGTTTGGTATTTTCTATCATTACAAAATTATTCTAATTCTCAGAGCCTAAAAATCAAAGTTTCATTCCGCCCCCTGCCAGCTTCTTTGCAAAAAGTCCCTAAGCAGTTTCCAAGTAGAAGAAAAAAAAGGAGATTATTTTATTTTCCTGTAATGAAAACAGTCAATTTCACCATCCTCTTTGCAATCCACTCTTCCATTGTGGGAATTAACCTATCTTTCCATCCTCCTACACATTAAGTTCCTCGCTGCTGTTCAACATTTATCATAACAAAAGTTCCAATTTTTTCTTTTCAAATTCTTTGGCAGGTGAGAGTGGCGTGTTGTATGAACCCAACTTTAAACCACAGCAACCAAACCGCGAGTTTTGAAATGCGATTCACAACTGCATTCAAACCCGGTGAGATTCCGCAATCTCAAACTTAGTTAATCCTCCATCTCCAATTGACTAATCCCCAAATCTAGTTATGCAAACACAATTGCTACGCTCAGATAATAGATATGCTCAGATAACAGGGAAGGTGGATTATCTGCTTCTATCTACCACATGGATAACTTCTCCGCTTACCCAATGCAATGGGTTTGATAATCTCCTTTTTAGTCTAGTTAGGTTGTGTGAAATCAAAACTTTTGGGGAAGTGGGGTTGGAGCACAGACAGATGAGTAAACATTTCCTTCTTAGGTAATGCACCAGAGGTTTTTTTTTTTTAATTAGATTTATATGCCGCCCTTCTCTGGAGACTCAGGGCGGTTTACAATGCGTTAAGCATGCCTTCCTACTTTTGTATATTTTATACAAAGTCAGCTTATTGCCCCACAAACTGGGTCCTCAATTTACCTCCCTTAGAAAGGATGGAAGGCTGAGTCAACCTTGAGCCTGGTGAGATTCGAACTTGCAGTAATTGCAGGCAGCTGAATGTTCTTTCTTTCTTTCTTTCTTTCTTTCTTTCTTTCTTTCTTTGTTTCTTTCTTTCTTTCTTTCTTTCTTTCTTTCTTTCTTTCTTTCTTTCTTTCTTTCTTTCTTTCTTTCTTTCTTTCTTTCTTTCCTTCCTTCCTTCCTTCCTATGCCACCCTTCTCCGAAGACTCAGAGCGGCTTACAATACGTTAAGCAACAGCCTTCATACTTCTGTATATTTTATACAAAGTCAGCTTGTTGCCCCCACAAAATGGGTCCTCAATTTTCCTACCTTAGAAAGGATGGAAGGCTGAGTCAACCTTGAGCCTGGTGGGATTCGAACTTACAGTAATTGCAGACAGCTGAATGTTAATAACAGGCTATTTAGTCTGTTGAGCTATCCAGGCTCCTTGTCAGAAGGGTCACAAAAGGGGACCGTCATAAATAGGAATCCGTTGCCAAGCGTCTGAATTTGGATCACGCGACTGTGGGGAATGGTGCAACGGTCGTTAAGTGTGAAAAATGGTCACTTTTTTCAGTGCTGGGGTAAACTTCGAATGGTTGTTAAATGGATTGTTATAAGTCGAGGACTACCTGTAAGTGTTTTTTTTTTATCTCAGCAACTTTTAAGGTATTGAATTTAAATTCCCAGAATTCCCCAGCCAGACATGTTGGCTGGGGGATTCTGGGAGTTGAAGTCCACAAATCTAACAGTGACTCATTGCTCTAGAGAGCTAAAACAAAGAATTCTGGATCAGAGAACTCGGTTTAAATCAGATTTTGCTTCCCCTTCCTGTTGCTAAAGGAAGCAGCTAATTTTAGGATTCATCTGTTTCTACTCCAATCCCCCCCCCACTATTCTCCAAAAGTCAGATCTGGGACCGAGGAGTAGTGTGCACTCTGCACATGCTCTGAGTTGAGTTCATCCTGCCCTGTTCTAGAGCCTGTGAAGCCAGGGAGCAGAATGCACTCTGCACATGGTCCGGCCTAAAGCCCTCCTGCCCATTGTAGAGCCTGCCAAGCCAGGGAGCAGAATGCACTCTGTACATGCTCTGGGCTGAACCTCTCCTGCCCCATTCTGGAGCCTGACAAGCCAGGGAGCAGAATGCACTCTGCACATGCTCTGGCCTGAACCCCTCCTGCCCCATTCTGGAGCCTGACAAGCCAGGGAGCAGAATGCACTCTGCACATGCTCTGGCCTGAACCCCTCCTGTCTCCTTGTGGAGCCTGCCAAGCCAGGGAGCAGGATGCACTCTGCACATGCTCTGGCCTGAACCCCCCTTTCCCCGTTCTGAAGTCTGCCAAGCCAGGGAGCAGAATGCACTCTGCACATGGTCCGGCCTGAACCCCTCCTGCCTGTTGTGGAGCCTGACAAGCCAGGGAGCAGAGTGCACTCTGCACATGTTCTGGGCTGAACCCCTCTTTCCCCATTCTGAAGTCTGCCAAGCCAGGGAGCCGAATGCACTCTGCACATGCTCCAGCCTAAAGACCTCCTGCCCATTGTGGAGCCTGCCAAGCCAAGGAGCAAAGTGCACTCTGCACATGTTCTGGCCTGAACCCCTCTTTCCCCATTCTGAAGTCTGCCAAGCTAGGGAGCCGAATGCACTCTGCACATGCTCCGGCCTGAACCCCCCCTGCCCCATTGTGGAGCCTGCCAACCCAGGGAGCAGAGTGCCCTCTGCACATGCTCAGGGCTGAGCCCATCCTGCAAAGTGCTGGAGCCTGCCACACCAGCTGTGGTTCAGGGTAGCAGGGCTGAACAACCCTGGTGAGGGGGGGGGCTCAAATAAACCAGGAATCATTGATTTCCCCCTCTCCCCCCCAGCCCCCCCCCCAAAAAAGTTCCCAAACTTTCTTCCAAACCATGCAGCTGGAGGAAGAGCCCAGCGGTGCCTCCCTCCCTCCCTCCCCCTTCCAGATGTTCCTACCTTCCCTTCCCTTCCCTCGGCTGGAAACAAAGTTGCATCCTCTCCCCCTCCCCTCCCCACCCCGCCAAACCCCTCCCCTCTCCCCTCCCCAGAAGCAGGAGGAGGAGGAGGAGGAGGGGGCGGCCCCTCTCGTGCACGCGCCCAGCGGAGCCGCGCCCTCCGGAGACTCTTCCCTCCCTCCTTCCTTCCTTCCTTCCCACGCCGGGGGTGGCAGTGGACAGCCTGGGAAGTGGGTGGGGGGGAGAGAAGGGGGCGGGGCAGGGAGCAGGGGGGGCGCGCCCCCGACGCGCGTGCCCGACGAGCCGGAGTTTGCGCGCTGGCGGGCGGAGCGCTTTAAAAGCCCCGCGCGCCTCCGATCGTCCAGCTGCTCCGCCGCCGCCGCTGCTTCTCCTCCTCCTCCTCCGCCGGGCGAGAGAGAGAGGCTCGCTCCCGCCGCCGCCTCTCCGAGCGAGGCAGGGCGCTGTGGCCGGCTGGCGAGGTGAGTTCCAGCGATGCCCTTTTGGAAGGAACCGGGGAGGGAAGGGAGACGGGACGGGCTCTGCTCCTCGTCTCCCCGGTGGGTGGGTGGGTCGGTGGGTGGGCGAGGGCGGCTGGCTGGCCCCTCTCTCCGTCCGGCCGATCCTCTCTCTGCATCTCGGCCGCCCCCCGGGATTTGCTTTCGGCTGGAGAGAAAGAAAGGGAGAGGGGGAAAAAAAAGAGGGGGGGGGGCTTCGGCTGAATTTTGCACGGGACACATCGGGGGAGGGGTTGCGCTGAGTTTTGCACGGGGCATCCAAAGGGGTGGTTCGGCTGACTTTTGCACGGGGCATCGGGGGAGGGGAGGTTGCGCTGACTTTTGCACGAGGCATCCAGAGGGGTTGTTAGGCTGAGTTTTGCACGGGGCATCGGGGGAGGGGAGGGTTGCGCTGACTTTTGCACGGTGTTGCATCGAGGGAGGGAGAGGTTCCGCTGATTTTTGCACGGGGCGTGGGGGGGCGGGTTGCGCTGAGTTTTGCACGGGGCATCCAGAGGGGTGGTTCGGCTGACTTTTGCACGGGGCATCGAGGGGGGTGGGGGTTGCGCTGACTTTTGCACGGAGCATCCAGAGAGGTTGTTAGGCTGACTTTTGCACGGGGCATCGAGGGGGAGAAGTTGCGCTGACTTTTGCAAGGGGCATCCGGGGCTGGGGTTGCGCTGATTATTGCACGGTGTTGCATAGAGGGGGCGGGTTTGCGCTGAGTTTTGCACGCGGCATTCGGAGGGGGGAGTGGGTTGCGCTGACTTTTGCACGTCGGGGAGGGGGAGGGAGGTTGCGCTGACTTTTGCACGGCGCATTCCGGGAGTTGCGCAGACTTTTGCACATCGAGGCGGGGAGGTTGTGCTGACTTTTGCACGGTGTTGCATCGAGGGAGGCCGGTTGCGCTGATTTTTGCACGTCGAGGAGGGAGGTTGCGCTGACTTTTGCATTGGGCATCCTGGGGTGGGGTTGCGGTGACTTTTGCACATCGAGGGGGAAAGCTCCTCTGACTTGCAAGGGGCATCCAGAAGGGGCTGTTCGGTTGACTTGCACGGGGCATCGATGGGGGAGAGGTTGCGCTGACCTTTGCACGGGGCATCCGGAGGTGGGCTTGCGCTGATTCTTTGCACGGTGTTGCATCGACGGGGGCGGGTTGCGCTGAGTTTTGCACGGGGCATCCAGAACGGATGTTCTGAGTTTTGTGCGGGGAATGGGGGGGGGGGTTGCGTTGAATTTGGCACGGGGCATAGAGGGGGCTCCCCCAACCAATCTCCTTGTATGTATGTTGTGCACTGGCAATCAAGCTTTGAAAATGGGGTGCATCCCCCTCTTTTTCTGCCCCGGGAGGGGGGAGAACTCCAGCACAGACTTTTCTGCAACTTTGGAGCCGCCAAAGTTGCAGAAGTTGTGGCTGAATGGCATCTATGGAAGGAGTTTCCATGCTAGACTAGAGAAAAGAAAGATTTGGGTGGGCATGATAGCAGTTCTCCAATATTTGAGGGGCTTCCCCAAAGAAGAGGGGGGTCAACTATTCTCCAAAGCCCCTGAAGGCAGGACAAGAAGCAACGGGTGGAAACTCATCAAGGAGAGAAACAACTGAGAACTAAGGAGAAACTTCCTAACACTTAGAGCAATTAACCAGTGGAACTGCATGCCACCAGAAGTTGTGAGTGCTCCATCATTGGAGGATTTTAAGAAGAGATTGGACAACCATTTGTCTGACATAGTAGAGGGTTTCCAGCTTGAGCAGGGGGTTGGATTAGAAGACCTCCGAAGTCCCTTCCAGGTTTATTTTGATTGATTGGTTGATTGATTGATTGAATTGCTTTGGTGCACCTACGCACGGAGCTAAACTCCGATCCGGGGTTTGCTCAGCCTCATTGGAAGAGTTAACCATGTCGGCTTGTATGGAAAAGGGGTTGGGGGGTTGCAACCTTAATAAAAGAGTGCAAAGGAGCTGTGGGGCAGGTCAGAAGACTTCTGGATGAAGAGGCCTGTTGCCTTCTGAACTGAAAGAAAACAAGGGTGATCTTAGAACAGAATGAATAAGCGGGAAGACCTTGGAGGTCTTCTGTTCCAGCCCCCTGCTCCAAGCAGGAGAATCTGTACTAAGTAAGAGCCTTGGTGGCGCAGCGGACTAAAGTGCTGTTAAAGTAGCACTTAGCTGCCAGCTGCCTGCAATTACTGCAAGTTCGAATCTCACCAGGCTCAAGGTTGACTCAGCCATCCATCCTTCCCAGGTAGGTAAAATGAGGATTGTGGGGGCAATAAGCTGACTTTGTATAAAAAAGAACACCGCTTGGGGGGGGGGGCGAAAGCCCTACTAAGCAGGTATATACAAAAAGTATGAAGTTTATTGCTTAACGCATTGTAAGCCGCCCTGAGTCTCAGGAGAAGGGTGGCATATAAATCAAATCGAACCAATAAATTAATAATAAATTTCAAATAAGTGACTGTCTACTCTCTTCTTTTAGGAGACTCTCCTGCAAAGCGGGGGTCCCGTGCCTGGGTTGGACTACAATACCCATCAGGCTCGGCACCTGCGAATGAAACTTTGCAGAGGTCTGGAAGTGTAAGATATGGGCAAGCAAGTAAAAGGGTTTGGTGAAATGGAGGGTGATGGAATGAATTATTTCATTTATTTATTAAATTTATATGCTGTCCCATCTTGCCGGCTGGATTTCTTGGCCCAGAGTAGGGTCAGTCCTTGATTTACAACAGCTCGTTTAATGACCGTTCAAAGTTGCAGCGGTACTGAAACCAGTTTTCACACTTACGATATTGCGGTATCTCCATGGCCATGTGATCAAAATTTGGACACTTGACTCATACTTCTGACGGTCACAGCGTCCCGGGATCATGTGATCCCCTTTTGCAATCTTCTGACAAGCCAAGTCAAGGGTGGGGGGGGAAGACGGATTCACTTAACAACCGTGTCCCTAACTTAAGAACAGTGGCGATTCACTTAACAACGGTGGCACAAATGGTCGTAAAGTGAGGCAAACGTCAAAAACAACTGCCTTAGCAGCAGAAATTTGAGACTTGATTGTGGTCGCATGTGGAGGACCGCCTGTAACTCAAACGCTCCCAGGAAAGGATGTTGGGCTGCTGCTTTTTTTTTTTAAAGTTTGCTAATACTAAGATGCAGAATTTGAGAGAGTAAATTGTAATTGAGAACAAGTTTGATTGGTTGGTTGGGTCCGGTCTTGTCTGGATCTCCCTCGCAAAGTTGTCGTTTTGGCAGCCGAGTTGCTGAAGGTAGTGTGGTATCTGCCTTACCCTGATTTCTCGAAGAAGAGGTGGCATGTAATTCCTAAATATGTACTTATGCAGGCGTGCTGTTTGTATGCATTGCTGTAGCATTGGGGGTGGGGGCAAGATTTTGGGCAGTGGGCTCTGTGAGAAATAAACTTCGACGTTGTCTCAGGAGCCCCCGGCAGTCGGATAAGAGTTCCAGGTGTTCAGGCATTCAATCCCGAAGTGATCTCAGGACTGGACTACTGTCGTGAGCTCTTCCTGGGGCTACCCATTGAAGAGCATTCGGGAGTGATGCTCTTCCCTGCTCCGTGAGCTGCATTGGTTAATAGTTCGCTTCCGTTTTCAATTCAAGGTTGGCCACTTTAAGACTTGCGGACTTCAACTCCCAGAATTCCTCAGCCAGCAAAGCTGGCTGAGGAATTCTGGGAGTTGAAGTCCGCAAGTCTTAAAGTGGCCAAGGCCGGCAACTTTGCTGGCTGTGGAATTCTGGGAGTTGAAGTCCACAAGTCTTAAGGTGGCCAAGGTCGGCAACTCTGCTGGCTGAGGAATTCTGGGAGTTGAAGTCCACAAGTCTTAAAGTGGCCAAGGTTGGCAACTCTGCTGGCTGAGGAATTCTGGGAGTTGAAGTCCACAAATCTTAAGGTGACCAAGGTTGGCAACTTTGCTGGCTGAGGAATTCTGGGAGTTGAAGTCCACAAGTCTTAAGGTGACCAAGGTTGGCAACTTTGCTGGCTGAGGAATTCTGGGAGTTGAAGTCCTGGCCAAGGTTGGCAACTTTGCTGGTTGAAGAATTCTGGGAGTTGAAGTCCACAAGTCTTAAAGTGGCCAACATTGGAGACCCCTGCTTTAAAGAGCCCCTTCCTGGCATGGTCCAGGTGACTTGAAGGACCATCTCACCCCACTGGGATTGCTCCTAACCCCCTGTGCCGGCAGAGGAGGCACACTGTGGGTCCCATCAGACCGATTATTCCTGCTGGCGGGGTCCAGGAGCAGGGCCTTCTCTGCGGTGCCCTCCGGAACGTCTCGACCCGCGATGTGAAATTGGCCCCAAGCCTCCTACCTTTTCATAAGGGACTAAAAACCTGGCTCCGTCAATTGGCTTTGGGGCTCCAGTGGAGGAAAAGAGCCATGGAGGTGGTTGATTGCGTAACAACAGATCCCACCTCCCTCACCACCATCACTCCACCCCAGCACCCCCCCCCCTCAAATGTGTCTCTAGTTTTAATGTTTTGATTTTTTAACTTTAGCTGTTTTTAACTGTAAGCCGCCCAGAGTTACCCTATGATAAGATGGGCAGGCAATAAATTGTAGAGAGAGAGAGAGAGAGACAGAAAGAAAGAAAGAGAAAGAGAGAGAGAAAAAAGAGACAAAGGAAAAGGAAGAGAGAGAGAGAGAGAGAAGAGAAAGCAAGACAGAAAGAAAAAAAGAAAGAGAAACCAAGACAGAAAAAGAAAGAGAAAGAAAGACAGAAAAAGAGAGAAAGAGAGAGAAAGAAAGAGAGAGAGAAAGAGAAAGAGAAAAAAGACAGGAAAAGGAAGAGAGAGAGAGAGAAAGAAGAGAAAGCAAGACAGAAAGAAAGAAAAAGAAACAAAGAGAAAGAAAGAAAGCAAGACAGAGAGAAAAAGAGAGAGAGAAAAAGAAAGAAAAAGGTAGAAAAGAAACAGAAAGCGTGACAGAGGAAGAAAGAGAAAGAAAAGAGGAAGGAAGATATGGATGGTGTCAGAAGGATTCAGATTCTGCTCACCACTGTTCCTTGCAAGTAATAATCTAGCACAGCAAGAAATGAGAGAAGTTACATCTTGAGCAGCTGAATTTCTGCATGCAGGGTTTTGTTCCTCAGAGGTAGAAATTCCTGCCTTAAAATCATCCCGTCCTTCCTTTCTCTCTCATTAGAAGCATTTTGCTTCTAACGAGGCCGCGTTGGGAAGACTTCCTTAAAATTTCAGGAGGAATTATTTATTTATTAGATTTAGATTTATTAGATTTATATACCGCCCTTCTCCTTGCAGAATTGCCGTAGGACTTAACCAGAAACCTTTGCAAGTACAGCTGGTCCTCACGTTACGGCCACAACCGAGCCCAACATTTCCGTTGCAAAGCAAGATAACGGTTAAGTGAGTTTTGCCTTCCTTTATCTCCTCCCTTGCCGAGGTTGTTATTTGAACCCTTGCAGTTAAGTCACTAACACGGTCGTTAAAGTGAATCTGGCTTTGCTTGTCAGATTCGGTCGCAAAAGGAAGTCATGCAACGTCGTAAATATGAGTCAATTGCCAAGCGTCCACATTTTGATCATGGCGACGATTGGGGGTGCCGTAACGGTCGTAAGTGTGAAAAATGGTCATAACAGCCATGGGGATGCTGTATTGGTCATAAGTGTGCACAACGGTCATAAGTCACTTTTTTCCAGTGCCGTTGTAACTCCGAATAGTCACTAAATAAATGCTGTAAATTGAGTTACTTGCCAGGGCTGTAAATAAATCCAGCCGGAGTCTGCCTTCTCTTTTGATATAATCCCTTTGTAATCCCTTTGCTGGCTTCGCAGTTTCCTTCTTCCTCCTCTTCCTAATCCTCTCCCTTCCCCAAAGGTGTAAGGTGTGTGTAACTTTTGAGGAGGAGTCTTCGGGAAATGGTCATACTTTCCCCATAATAAGTGATGATGAAGTTCAAAGTAATCCAGTAAACGAAACTGGGGGAACTCCCCAGTTCCCAGGAAAATACTGGCAAGAGGGTTAAAAAGTGAATTTTCTCTTAAGTCCTCAGCGGGAGCCGGATTTCCTTGTCTTGTAAAAATCTGGAGTCAAGGGCTGTTGGCCTGTGGAAATGTGGAGTTTGTTGAAACTGGTTTTATGGGACATTTGGAAAAAAAAACATGGTTTAAATAGAAGTCAATATTTGTAGCTCAGAGTTAAATGGTGCGGTCCTCGGTGCTCGCTGAGCTTGGCTTTTTTCTTGTAAACGTTTCATGACCTGCCTAGGTAACATCATCAGTGTTGGAAGAGAGTGGGGTTAGTGAGGAAGAGGAAGAGGAGAACTGTAGGGTCGTTGATGCTCTCTGATCTTGGTGGTTTTCTTGTAGACATCTCATGACCCATCTAGATAACACCATCAGTGCTAGAAGGAGTTAGGGTTTATAGAGGAGGAGGAAAAGGACTATGGGGTTCTTGGTGCTCTCTGGGCTTGGTTGTCTTCTTGCAAACATTTTATTACCTAACTAGGTAACATCATCAGTGCACAAGATTTGTTTGTTGAACTTTGCCCTTAAACATTGGGGCTTTTGGACATTTGAAGTTGGGAATCCTGGTTTGATTGCTTGAGAAGGGCTTCCTGGGGTCCTCTCGAAATGTTTTGGACTTGCGCTCCCTATACAAAGGCTCCTCAACTCATAACCGTTCATTTAGGGACAGGAGCCCGGCGTTGGGTGCACAAAGTGATTCAGTCAATCGAAGCAGGCTGGAAGGGGACCTTGGAGGTCTTCTAGTCCAACCCCTTGCTGAATATTTTATTTATTTGTTTGTTTGTTTGTTTGTTTATTTATATGCCGCCTTTCTCCGAAGACTCAGGGCGGCTTACAGTGCGTTAAGCAATAGCCTTCATACTTTTGTATATTTATATTTATATAAAGTCAGCTTATTGCCCCCACAAACTGGGTCCTCAATTGACCTACCTTAGAAAGGATGGAAGGCTGAGTCGACTTTGAGCCTGGCTGGGATTGAACTCGCAAGTAATTGCAGGCAGCTGGATCTTAAATGCTGCCTTTGTAGGAGGCATTACTCCCCTACGCTACTCAGGCTCATTATAATTAGTCATTTATAATTAGACTTCTTTACCGCCCTTCTCCTAAAGGACTCAGGGCGGTGTACAGCCATATTAAAACACACAGAATTACAAAATTTAAAACCAATTGAAATCAAATATATAAATTCGGCTCAAAAATTTAAAACATTTAAAACATAGACACACCCCTTTAAAAATTCATATTAGGCCAGTCCGGCTTGCTGGAACAGAAGGGTCTTCAAGGTGTCGGCGAAGGGTGCGCAGGTCGGGGATAAGACGAAGCTTTAGGGGGAGCTCATTCCAGAGAGCCGGTGCCCCCACAGAGAAGGCTCTCCCCCTGGGTGTCGCCAGTTGACATTGTTTGGCCGATGGCATCCTGAGGAGCCCCTCTCTGTGGGAGCTTATTGGCCGGTGGGAGGCTATTAGTGGCAGAAGGCGGTCTCGTGTATACCCCGGTCCTGTACCCGTGATGGCAAACCTATGGCACGCGTGCCACAGGTGACACGCGGAGCCATATCTGTGGGCACGCAAGTGTTGTCCTAGCTCAGCTCCAAAGCGCATGCGCGTGCCGGCCAGCTGATTTTCAGTCTTTCCAGGCCCACCAGAGGTTGGGAAACGGGCCATTTCTGGTCTCTGGAAGGCCTCTGGGAGTGGTGGTGGTGGGGAAGGTTGTTTTTGCCCTCCCCAGACTCCCAAGAAAGCCTCTGGAGCTTGGGGAGGGCGAAAAACGGGCCTATCGGGCTCACCATGCCATTGTGTGCCAAAAGCGGGGGTCACACGGGGGGGAGAGTTTTGTGCGTATATGCATGGAGGGTGGGGCGCATTGAATTATGGGTGTGGGCACATGTGTGCGCGACCCCCCTCTGCGCTCCCACTCCTTTTGGCACATGATGGCAAAAAGGTTAAGCCATCACTGCCCTGTACCATCCCAGACAAATGGTTGTCCAATCTCCTCTTAAAAAATTTCAGTAATGGAGCACCCACAACTTCTGGAGGCAAGAAGTTCCACTGGCTAATTCTCTGTTAGGATAAACCGGGGGAGGGGGGGCATTGGCGAAAGCCATGTTGGGTTTGGAGCTCCGCCCCTTTTGTGTGTAAATTGCCACATTTTGCACATACAGATAAGTTCCCAACTTGCAACCGTTCGTTTAGTGTACCTTCGAAGTTACAACGGCACCGGAAAAAGTGACTTGTGCCCGCTTTTTTCACACTTACGACCAGTTGCAGCATCCCCGTGGTCACGTGATCAAAATCCGAAAGCTTGGCAACTGACATGTACTTATGACCGTTGCAGTGTCCCTTTTGCGGACCAGCGAAGACAATGTCGGGAAGCCCGACTTGCTTAACAACCGGTTAACTAACTGAACGACTGCAGTGATTCAACCGTCACAAAAAAGGCCCCAAAAGGGAGCAAAAACTCACTTTGGACTAAGCTGTCTTGCTTAGCGGTGGAAATTTGGGGGCTCTGTTGTGGTCATAAGTCAAGGACTGCTTCTACCTACGACGGGGGTGAGGCGCTTTGCAAGAGGGATGCAATTTTTTTGTCGTCGAGATGGAAGGATAAAGGTAAACCGTGGAGTTTTATTTAGCAAGCATGTGTAAGTCTTGCAGATAAGGGTGTGTACCAACTCAGCAAGTAAGTGTTGTGAGTTTCTTGTTCCTTTCAGCCGGCGTTGTGTTATGGGGACTTTTCCACAACCCAGACTAACATAGCCATCCTGTGAGTTTTGTTATTATTCGGTATTATTATTTTTTTCTACTGCTTGGCAACTGGAGTTCTCCATGAGGGTTATACAGTGATGTTTATGGATGACGTGTAAAATTCCTTTTCCTTTTCCTCCTTCTCCTTCCCTTCCAGAGAGAAAGGGAAGGAAAAGGAGGAGGAGGAGAGATTTACAAGGTTCTCTGCCAGATTCCTCTTCTCCTCCTTCCCCTTCTCCTTTTCCCCTTCCCCTTCTCCTCCTTCTCTTTTTCCTTCTCCCTCTCCTTCTCGTTTCTTCTCCTCCTTCCCCTTCCTTTCCCCTTCCCCTTCCTTTCTCTTTTTGCTTTTCTTCCTCCTCTGCTTCCCCTTCCCTCCTCCTCTCTCCTTCTCCTTCTCTTTACCTCTCCTCTTTCTCCTTCCTTTCCTTTCCCCTTCTCCTTCGGTTCTCTTTCTCCTTTTCTTCCTCTTCCTCTTCCCCTTCCCTTCTCCGTCTCCTCTCTACTTCTCCTTCTCTTTCGTTCGCCTTCTCCCTCCTTCTTTTCCTTCCCTTCCTTTCCCCTTCCCCTCTCTTTCTCCTTCTCCTTTTCTTCCTCCTCCCCTTCCCCTCCTCCTTCTCCTTATTTCTCCTTCTCTCCTTCTTCCCTTCCTTTCCCCTTCTTCCTTTTCTTCCTCTTCCCCTTCCCTTCTCCATCTCCTTCTCTCTATTTCTCCTTCTCTTTCGTTTGCCTTCTCCCTCCTTCTTTTCCTTCCCTCCCTTTCCCCTTCCCCTCTCTTTCTCTTCTTCTCTTTCTCCTTCTCCTTTTCTTCCTCCTCCCCTTCCCCTCCTCCTTCTCCTTATTTCTCCTTCTTCCCTTCCTTTCCCCTTCTTCCTTTTCTTCCCCTCCTCCTCCTTCCCCTTCCCTTCTCCGTCTCCTTCTCTCACCTCCTCTTTCGTTCTCCTTCTCCCTCCTCCTTTTTCTCCTTCCCTTCCTTTCCGTTTCCCTTTCTCCTTCTCCTTCTTCTCTTTCCCTTCTCTTTCTCCTTCTCCTTCTTCTCCCTCTCGTTCTTTTTCCCCTTAGATAAGGTATGTAAGAGATTGCTGCCGGATGGGAGAGGAAGTGAGGGATTGCAAGATAGACTGGGAAACTGTCACAGAATATTGAAACTAAAGATCATGTGACCTCTGCAATACAGGTGGTCCTCGACCTACAACCACAAGTGAGCCCAAAAATTCTCTTGCTTAACGAGACAGTTGTTAAGTGAGTGCACAGGGGTTGGCTTAACCGCTGTGGCAACAAAAGGTCCTGAAATTGGAGGTGACTCACTTAACAACCACCTTGCTGAACAGCAGAAATTCTGATCTGAACTGTAGTCGTAAGTCGAGGACTACTTGTAAACAGAACCTTAACTTTGAAAGGACAAAGCGAAGCTGTGAAATCTGAACGGATATAGGTAGTCCTCGAGTTACGACCATAATTGAGCCCAAAATTTATATCGTTGAACGAAACATTTGTCGGCCGAGTTTCTTTCATTTTACAGCTTTTCTTGCCACCGTTGTTAAACGAAACATTGCATTTGTGTAAATTAGTCACACGGTTGTTAAGTGAAACTGGATTCCCTGTTGACTTTGCTCATCCGGAGGTCGCAAAAGAGGATCATCACCTGACCCCGGGACACTACGACCGTCATAAACATGAACTACTTGCCAAGCATCTGAATTTCGATCACGTGACCGTCGGGGAAGGTGACGCTGCAATGGTCATATGGGTGAAAAACGGTCCTAATTCGCTTTTTTCAGTGCTGTTTTAACTTTGGTCACTAAGCGAACCGTTGTAAGTCAAGGACGATCTGAATGGCACTGAAATGCAGAAGCATGCAAACCAGACATGTGGGGGCCTTCCCAAAACTTGAATTGGAGAAGTCAAGCAAAAATGGGAAGCGTAAAAACTTATTTTTCAGGCTTAAAGTCTTCCCTTAATAAAGTCACAATCGGGGGTACCATATTTTTCAGACTGATGCTCCTAAATTTAGAAGCGGAAAACAACCCCCCAAAAAAGTTTTTGGCTTCCCTTTTTTCGGGCCTTTTTTTAGACCTTTTCTAGTCTTTTTTTGGCCCGTTTTCGATGCTTTTTTCGGCCCGTTTTCAAGGTTTTTGGGGGGGCGTTTTTGAGGGTTTTTCTCGGCCTGTTTTTAGGGGTTTTTTGGCCCATTTTCGAGGCTTTGGGGGGGCTGTTTTCAAGGCTTTTTTTTGGCCTGTTTTTAGGGGGTTTTGGCCTGTTTTTGAGGCTGTGTTCAGCCCGTTTTTAGGGAAAAAACTGGCTGAAAAAAGCCTAGAAAACGGGGCATGCAGAGTCCAAAAAACGGCCAGTGGGTAGACGGGGCTTTGGCAGTATTCAGTCTATAAGACATTTTCACCCTCTTTTGGGAGAAAAAAAAAGTGTGTCTTACAGTCCGAAAAATACGGCAATTAAAAAAAAACACAAAACTGCTTGAAAAGCGGAATCCGCAACATATAATGCTGTTTAGTCACGTCCTGATAAACACGGGTTCCAGACTCTGGGAGTGAGTAATGCTTTCAACCGACATGCGTCTCCTAGACCAAAATAGCAGGAACCCTCTGCGACTAAATCAAAGCGCTTTATTGGAGCAGGCAGCTGCGGGGAAAAGCAGATTTGCAGATGCTATGCAGGTAGCCGTTGACTTAGAACAATTTGCTTAGTGACTGTTCGAAGTTACGACGTCATTGAAAAAAGGGACTTGAGAGTGTTTCTCACAATTACGGCCTTTGTGAGCATTCCACACGATCAGATGCTTGGCAACTGATTCATATTTTATTTTATTTTACTTTACTTTAATTTTATTTATTTTAATTTAATTTATTTTATATTTTCTTTTACTTTTATATTATTTATTTTATTTTATTTTATATTTATTTTATTCTTTTATTTATTTTAATTCAATTTAATTTATTTTATATTTTATTCTTTTAGTTTTATATTATTTTATTCTTTTATTTTATATTTTATTTTATTTTATTTATTTTAATTTGATTTAATTTATTTTATATTTTATTTTATTTTTATATTATTTATTTTATTCTTTTATTTTATATTTATTATAATTTTTTATTTTAATTTGATTTAATTTATTTTATATTTTATTCTTTTATTTTTATATTATTTGTTTTATTTTATTTTATATTTATTTTATTATTTTATTTTTATTATTTATTTTTATTTATCTTAATTTGATTTAATTTATTTTATATTTTATTATTTTATTATTTTATTTTATATTTTTATATTGCTTAATGCATTGTAAGCTGCCCTGAGTCTTCGGAGAAGGGCGGCATATAAATCAAACAAACAAATAAATAAATAAATATTATTATTTTTTATTTTATATTATATTTTTTATTTTATTTTTATATTATTTATTTTATTATTTTATATTTATATTATTTATTTTATTATTTTATTCTATATTTATATTATTTTATTTTATTTATTTTATCACTAAACAAATAGTTGTAAGTTGAGGACTAACCTATGGGTCAGCTAGTTACCAGTATGGTAACTAGCTGACCAACATGCAGCCTAAAATATTTGTCCCCCTAAACTGATGTTTTTCAAATTCGGAAACTTTTAAGATGTGTGGACTTCAACTCCCAGAATTCCCTTGATGTCAGGCCTCTAAGAACCAAGAAAGATACATGGAATAACCTCTGAGCAGAAATTGTGCAAAACTAAAAAACTGCTTACATCACTATAGATATATTCTGAAAATATAACTGCTGGAAAAAAAAACTCCGTACTGGTGACAGGAAGGGCATCAGGCCAGGAAATACTCAGACTCCACCCCCGCAAGGAATTATGGGGTCATTAAAAGAAGATGATGATTTTACTTCTTGTTATGCTGCAGCTAAGAGTGCCCAACAGGGTTTACCTGGGTTTAATCTAACCAGGTTTAACTCAACGGAGGTAATTTTCCTGGGTTCCTGTGACATCCTGGCCCATAAACACACCAGGTGAGCCAAGCGGCCCAGATGACAGGTAGTTCTTGACTCACAACCACACTTGAGCCAAACACTTCTGTTGCTAAATGGGACGGTCATTAAGCGAGTCTTGCCCCGTTTTACGACTTCTCTCGCCGCAGTGCTTTAAACGATTCACTGCAGTTGTTAAGGTGGTAATGCAGTTGCTATGGGAACCTGGCTTCCCCATGGACTTCGCTTGTCGCAAAAGGGGATGACTGCAACCGTCATAAATACGAGTCAATGGCCAAGCATCTGAATTTTGAATCATGTAAAGTATGGAAAAGAGCCCTAAGTCAGTGGACGTAACTGCGAACGGCCACTGAACAAATAGTTGCAAGTTGACGCAACCACAATAATGTAGGAGGTCGAGTTTTGCTGGACATGCCTCATACGTTTCCTAAAACCAAGATTGGCTTAACGGTGACATTGAAACGGCTTGCTAAGCCCGAAACAACGCTGTGCAAACCACCATGGCTTAAAACAAGACCAGTTATCCTTTAATGATAGGTTAGCACCCAGTATGATGGTCAAACGAGGATACGGTACCCTACCCCCAAAAAATAGAGACAGTCAAATCTTCCCCGGTTGACATGGAAGAAATCAGTGATTTTCCAAAGGCTTGTGAGTAGTGACTAAGGACGTTGTAGAGGGGACAATTGTGTCTAAATTCTCCAAATGTTTTTGGCTTGTAAATGCTGGCAGTTGGTGCTCGTTTTCAGTCGATTAATTCATTCATCCCATCTTTACTACTTCAACGCAAGGCAGCAAGCGTATCTAATACTCCCTTTTTCCTCTTGTTTTCCCCACGACAACCCTGTGAGGTGGGTTGGGCTGAGAGAGAGAATGGCCCAGCGTTATTCAGGCAGCTTTCATGCCTAAAGGCTAACTAGAACTCCTCTTCTCCCGGTAATTGGCTCAAAAGTCATTCAGGCAGCTTTCATACTAAAGGCGGAACTAGAATTCTCCGTCTCCTGGTGATTGGCTCAAAGTCATTCAGGCAGCTTTCATATTAAAGGTAGAACTAGAATTCTCCGTCTCCTGGTGACTGACCCAAAGTCATCCATCCACTTTCATGGCTAAAGCAAGACTAGAACTCATCTTCTCCTGGTAATTGGTCCAAAGTCATTCAGGCAACTTTCAGACTTAAGGCGGGACTAGAACTCTCTGTCTCCTGGTGATTGGCCCAAAGTCATCCAGCTGAGCTGGCTTTCATACTAAAGGCGGAACTAGAACTCTCTGTCTCCTGGTGATTGGCCCAAAGTCATCCAGCTGAGCTGGCTTTCATACTAAAGGCGGAACTAGAATTCTCCGTCTCCTGGTGATTGACTCAAAGTCATTCAGGCAGCTTTCATACTAAAGGCGAACTAGAATTCTCCGTCTCCTGGTGATTGGCTCAAAGTCATTCAGGCAGCTTTCATACTAAAGGCGGAACTAGAATTCTCCGTCTCCTGGTGATTGGCTCAAAGTCATTCAGGCAGCTTTCATATTATAGGTAGAACTAGAATTCTCCGTCTCCTGGTGACTGACCCAAAGTCATCCATCCACTTTCATGGCTAAAGCAAGACTAGAACTCATCTTCTCCTGGTAATTGGTCCAAAGTCATTCAGGCAACTTTCAGACTTAAGGCGGGACTAGAATTCCCCGTCTCCTTGTGATTGGCCCAGAATCACCCAGCTCGTTTTTATTTCTGTGGTGGGACTAGAACTCTCTGTCTCCTGGTGATTGGCCCAAAGTCACCCAGCTGAGCTGGCTTTCATACCTAAGGTGGGACTAGAACTCTTCTTCTCCTGGTGATTGGCTCAAAGTCATTCAGGCAGCTTTCATACTAAAGGGGGAACTAGAATTCTCAGTCCCCTGGTGACTGACCCAAAGTCATTCAGGCAGCTTTCATACTAAAGGCAGAACTAGAATTCTCCGTCTCTTGGTGACTGACCCAAAATCACCCATCCAGCTTTCATGCCTAAAGCAAGACTAGAACTCATCTTCTCCCGGTAATTGGCCCAAAGTCATTCAAGCAAGTTTCAGACTTAAAAGTTTAGGGCTGGACTAGAATTCCCCGTCTCCTTGTAGTTGGCCCAGAATCACCCAGCTCGTTTTTATTTCTACGGTGGGACTAGAACTCACCGTCCCCTAGTGATCAGGCATGTATTCGAGGGGGATCAGAAGACAGCAAAGCTTAGTTAGTTTGGTCAGAAGATGGAGAGCGAAGAGGCTCATCCTTAGCAATTCTCAGCGTGTCCAGAGAGAGACCCTATAGCCACAGTAACACGAATGAAATAAAATAACTTTGGTTTGCTATTGGCAAATTCCATTTTATGAATTGCTTGGCAACCGGTTTAGTTTTAAAAGGCCTGTAGCTGCTCCACCACGGTTCTTTGACACCAAAATGTTTTTTTTTTCTCCTTTGGATGATCCGTTAGGGGTCTCTCTCCCCCCCCCCCTTTCTTAAGCGTGTTGCAAAGCCAGTGGGGAGGAGGGAATTCAGGAGAGGTTTTAAGACAAATATGCCTTGTTGCTTTGGCTTTCAGCCTCTCCCAGCTTCTGGGCAAGGGAGGGAGAGGGGAGCATCTGGCAAAGGCAGCCCCTTGCCAAGTTTTTGATAAAAGTGAAATAATCCGGGACTTTCTCAACTTGAAACAGAGAGAGAGAGAAAGGGCTGTGCGCGCCAGACCTCAATGGATGATTTGAGCATTTTTTTTAAAATTTTCAATATCTTAGTTCTAACTGTGCTTACTTCTCAAGCCAGTCCGGGATCTAGGAATTGAGGAAGTCTGCAGGCAATTACAGTTGGAATTAAAATAATAATAAGAAGAAGAGGAGGAGGAGGAGAAGGTGGTGGTGGTGGTGGAGGAGGAGGAGGAGGAGAAGGAGAAGAAGAAGAAGAAGGGAGGAGAAGGAGAAGAAGAAGAAGGAAGAAGAAGAAGATGATGATTGACAGTGCAATACCTGGTGATGCATGGATTGAAGATAAGCAGCAAGAAAAAATCACAAAGTACCGGGACTTGCAAATTGAAGTTGAGCGACTGTGGCAAAAGAAATCATGTGTTGTTCCGATTGTAATTGGAGCCCGTGGAGCAATACCCAAAGGGCTACCCCGCTATTTAGAAATTCTAAATTTACCGGACTTGAACATTTTGACTCTACAAAAAACCACCTTACTCAGAATAGCTTACATCCTCTGACAATACCTTAACAGTTCCTAGGTCCTTGGTTAGGACTCGAGCCGCTGAGCTATTAACCAGCCTCAAAGGCTGTGAATCTCACTACAGATTAACCAGTAATAATAATGATAATAATAATAGTAATAATAATAATTGTTAATGGTTGATATCTAGGACGCTGGCAGCAACTTGTATCAACTGTTAGCACGTCAATGGTATTTGTGATGCATTTTTTAATGTTTAGTTGGCTGAGTTTCATGTTTAATGAATAAAGTAATAATAATAATAATAATAATAATAATAATAATAATAATAATAATAATAATAATAATAATAATATACAATACAAACTGCCGACTTTGCAACAACAAAGTCGAAACTGTTTCACATGTAATATGTGAATGCAGCAAAATCGCACAAACTGATTACAAAGCTAGACACGACCGAGTTGCTAAATTAATCCACTGGTCATTATGTAAAAAATACGCCTTCCCTGTATCCGAAAAGTCATGGGAACATAAAGTGGAAAAAGTTATAGAAAATGAGAAGGGGAAGATCTTGTGGGAATTTCGAATACAGACGGATCGTCACTTGGAACACAACACGCCAGATATTACAGTTGTCGAAAACCTGAAATGTACAATTTATTGACATCACGGTACCAGGAGATGCCAGAGTCGAAGAAAAAGAACTGGAAAAAATCATGAAATATCGCAACCTGGCCATTGAAACTACACGGCTATGGATGAAACATGTAAGAGTGATACCCACTGTCATCGGGGCACTTGGTACCATGTCCAAGAATTTTATAAAATACGAATTTGCAGCTTCCTGCAATAACTTCAGCGGAATTGCAAAAAACTCACTACTGGGAACATCATATTTCTTAAGAAGGTACTTGGTTGATCCTTAGGATGCTGGCAGCAACCTGTATCAACCATTAACACCAGTCAATGGTATTTGTGATGCATTTTTAAATGCCAGATTTGGGGATGCAAATTTTGAGCCCTGTCAGGAATAATCTAATGTTGGTTAAAATAGACAAGCATGTGACTTCTAGGAAAAGTCCTGTTTCTCTCCTGTAGGTAAACCTAAAGTAGCCAGCTTTGTAAACTCAATTTACTTAAAGAGCGGTTACGTTCAGGCAGTACCCCTAAATCATGCCAGATTCAGAAAATGTGTTTCCTTAACATTAACTTGGGAGTAAGTGTGCGGGGGGTGAAGGGAGTTTAAGATAGTCTTCGACTTAACACCACAATTGAGCCCAAAATTTCTGTTCTTAAGCAAGACATTTGTTCAATGAGTTTTTGCCCCATTTTACGACATTTCTTGCCACAGTTGTTAAGTGAATCGCTGCCATTGTTACGTGAGTAACCCAGTTGTTAAGTGAATCAGCTTCCCCCTTGACCTTGCTTGAGGGAAGGTCACAAAAAGGGATCACGACCTGACCCTTGGGACACATCAACAGTCGTAAGTATGAACCGTTTGCCAAGCATCTGAATTTTGATCCCATGATCATTGGAGATGCTGCGAAGGTCATAAGTGTGAATAACGGCGGTAAATCAGAGTTTTCACTGTCGTCGTAACTTTGAGCCAGGATTGAAATCCAACAGGTTCTGGAGAACCGGTAGCGGAAAATTTGAGCAGTTCAGAGAACCAGCAAATACCACCTCTGGCTGGCCCCAGATTGGGGTAGAAATGGAGATTTTGCAATCTCCTTCCCCCAGGAGTGGGGAAGGAATGGGGATTTTGCAGTATCATTCACCTGCCACGCCCAAGCCACGCCCACAAAACCAGTAGTAAAAAAATTTGGATTTCACCACTGCTTTGTGTTAAGGATATTGTTGTTGTGTTAGCAACCAGCAGAGTATAGTGCACAGAGAAACGTTGCTGAGAGCAATGAAATAAGATACGTGCAAACTGGTTTATCAAAAGGTTTTCTTTATAGGAAATAAACAATCTCGTAGTCTTCTAAACAATCCAAGTCTTTACCGGTTAAATCCAACAAGCTTCTTACCAAACAAACAGTAGTTGGTTCACTCTGGTTCACAAACCCCGGATGGTAGCAGATCCACCCACACAGGCACACGATGATAGCACAATGGCAGCTTATCATCAACTGAATACATTACAGTACCTTTCTTAAATACGTTTACAACTAATTATAGCATGACTCAGCATTACAGCATGATGCAGCATTAAAACTTAAAGTCACAGAACACATATATTGCCTGGACAATCTGTTATGCTCAAACCATATCCTAACATTTTGAATGGTTACTAAATTACTGTGGTAAATTAAGGATTACCTGTGTCAGGTGAATCCCTTCCGCCGCGCTCTCAAGACCTTTTTATTCCATCAGGCTGGCCTGGCCTAACCTTTCCCTTTTTTCCCTTTTAAAAAGTAAATTTTAATCTGTTCTTAAATTTGGGATTTTAAATTTGCCTTGGGCTAAATTGTTTTAATTCGATTTTATTTCTGCTTTTAAATTTTTGTATTTTACGTGTTTTATCTTGCGCCTGTTCACCGCCCTGAGTCCTTCGGGAGTAGGGCGGTATATAAATGAAATAAAACTAAACTAAACTGTTTCTCAACCTGGGAAATTTTAAGCTGTGTGGATTTCAACTCCCAGAATTCCCCAACCGGCACGGATGGGGAATTCTGGGAGTTGAAGTCCACACAGTTTAAAGCCATCAAAGCGGAGAAATAGACTTTAAAAAAATTAACTATTTTCTTCGTTCTGAATCTTCAGTGCGGTCCACGAACCAAGATTGAAAAACAAAATACTGGTTTTAATCTCTGGGATGGTTCACACATTCCACGCTGGAAGAGACCCACTTGGTGGGAAAGGAAAGAGGAATATTTAAATCCTTTTTGTTTCCGGTATTTTTGTGTCTGCCTCCACAGAAGGGGGTGTGGTTGCGTCTCCTGCTCCAAGCCTGTCTTGAATCTAACTTTGGCAGAGAGTTTTGAAGGGATTACAAAACACTTCCTGCCAGCAACTTTCCAAAGGGAGAAACAAAACTGTCAGTTTAAGTCTGATGACACAACAACCGGATTGGTTATTGCCGTTAGACAGGCAATAAATCCCTCAAGAAACAGAATTTCCTAATTCTGCCGGAAGCCTTCTCTGCCAGTCTCCGGTGCTATAAAAAAAAAATCCCAAATAACATACAAAGGTAATCCTTAACTTACAACAATTCATTTAATGACCTTCAAAGTTACAATGGCACTGAAAAAAAGTGACTTACGACTAGTTTTCACACTTACAACCATAGAAGAATCCCCGTGATCACATAACTTCAGACTCTTGGCAACTGTTTCATATTTATGACGGTCGCAATATCCCCGTAGTACGTCGTCATATTCTGCAACCTTCCGACGAGCAAAGTCAAGGGGGAAGCCAGATTCCCTTAACAACCGCAGGTGATTCACTTAACAACCGCGGCCAGAAAGTTTCTAAAATGGGGCAAAAGTCCACCTAACAACTGTCTCGCTTACAACAGCCATCTTGGGTGTTCTCAACGGCGGTTGTAATCCGAGGAGTCCCCGTTTTCCCGCTTTAGGCACAAAATCCATCCGGGTGACTCTCTGGGCCAGCCAGTTTCTCTTAAGCCCAACCCACCTCACAGGGTTGTTGTTGCAGAGACAATAGGAGGAGGTGTGTGTTTTGCTGTGTGTTTCTCCACTTTTGAATTATGTGTAAAAACAACAAATGCAGGATACAAAGAAACAAACAAATAAATAAATGTGAGATATGTGCGCCCCTGTGAATTCCTCCGTTGTGGATTTCTGATGAAAGACAAATAGTTGTGTTGCAAAAGAAGAAGAAAAGAGACGGTTGTCAGATAAGCAACGGTCTCTTGCGTTGTGTAAGCCGAATCTTTTCAGCCACACAACAGCCACGCCTTGACTGTCCTAGTCAGGAGGTTGGAAAAGGATGACCCCGGGACGCTGCAACCGTCATAAGTCCATGCCCGTTGCCAAGCTTCTGAATTTGGATCACATGACTCCGAGGATGCGACAACAGTCGTAAAGTGTGAAATATACTCATAACAACTGCAGTGGTTCACTTAACAAATATGGCCCGAAAGGTCATTCACACGGCACAAAACGCACTTAACAAATGTCTCACTTAGGAACAAAACTTCGGGGCTCAATTACGGTCGTAAGTCTGGGATTATCTGTATACGCCTTACTGAATATACATATATTTCCTGAATTTTGATCACATGACTGCAGGGATGCTGCCTGCAACAGTCGGTCGTTAAGTGTGAAAAACCATCGTATTTCACTTTTTCCAGCGGCGGCGTAACTTTGAATGAACGGTTGTAAGTTCAAGCATCAAAATTGTACCAGTGAGCCGGATTCAGTCGTCTTAAGACAGGGGTCCTCAAACTTGGCAGCTTTAAGACTTGTGGACTTCAACTCCCAGAATTCTCCAGCCAGCCCAGAATTCTGGGAGTTGAAGTCCACAATGTCGGCAACCTTCCCTCCCATTTGAACCTGGCTTGAGGCAAAAAGGGAATTTGACCTCGCAGTCCAATTTTTCTTTCTCTAAATTGCAGAACCAAAAGGTAAAAAAACAAAATTTGACACAACGGACGGCCCCTTTGGAATTAAGGGTTGGTTACCTTCCTGGCATGGGCTGCCGGGTGGAAAATCCGGCTGGATCCAGCGGTGTGCAATTGGCTGGCTTAAAGGATCAGTGGTTTTGTGTGTGTGTGTGTGCAACAGCCAAGGTGGGGCACAGGTGTGGCTTTTGTGCGGCTGGAAAGTCTCGGCTTACACAACGCAAAGAGACCGTTGCTTATCTGACAACCGTCTCTTCTTCATTTTTTTTTTTTTTTTGCAACACAACTGTTTGTCTTTCATCAGAAATCCACAACGGAGGAATTCACAGGGGTGCACATATCTCACATTTATTTATTTGTTTGTTTATTTGTATTCCACCTTCGTTGTTTTTGCAAATAATTCAAAAGTGGAGAAACACACAGCAAAATACACACCACCTCCTATTGTCTCCGCAACAACAACCCTGTGAGGTGGGTTGGTCTTAAGAGAAACTGGCTGGCCCAGAGAGTCACCCGGATGGCTTTTGTGTCCAAAGCGGGAAAACGGGGACTCCTCGGATTACAACCGCCGTTGAGATCCAAGATGGGTCTTGCTAAGCGAGACAGTTGTTAGGTGGAGTTTTGCTCCATTTTACGAACTTTCTAGCCGCGGTTGTTAAGTGAATCACTTGCGGTTGTTAAGGGAATCTGGCTTCCCCCTTGACTTCGCTCGTCGGAAGGTTGCAGAAAGCGATGACGTACTGCGGGGATATTGCGACTGTCATAAATATGAAACAGTTGCCAAGCGTCTGAAGTTTAATCATGTGATCACGGGGATTCCCATGTGATCTGTGGTTATCAGTGTGAAAACTAGTTATAAGTCACTTTTTTCAATGCTGTTGTAACTTTAAACAATCACTAAATGAATGGTTGTAAGTCAAGGACTACACAATTCACCTGGTGATTGGCCCAAAGTCACCCAGCTGGCTTTCATGCCTAAGGTGGGACTAGAACTCACCGTCTCCTGGTAATTGGCCCAAAGTCACCCAGCTAGCTTTCACAGCTAAGGCAGAACTAGTTCACTCATTCTCGTTGGGGGAATTCTGAGGGTTGAAGTCCACCCATGTTGGCCAGGGGAATTCTGGGAGTTGGAGTCCACCCATCTTAAAGTTCTCAAGGCTGAGAAACGTTGCTCTAAGGGATTCCCTCATTGCTGCACATCAATAGTAGGTTTCACATCCCGGCGCTACCAGTTCACTATTGGGAGCATGCGGATATGCTCGCTTTGCGAGCATGTGGCACTTCTGTGCACATGGAGAAGATTCTGCGCATACGCAGGGCGTTTTTGATGACGTCTGGGTGGGTGGGCGGAGCCTCCTGACGTTGCCGCTACCAGTTTTCTCGAACCAGGGCGAAAAGGTAGCAACCCACCACTGCTGCAAATGTGAAACCTTGTAGCCTTACAACAATCGGACGATTGTTAGCCTGCGGAAGATTCAAGATGAATCGGAAAGACCCAACTGATCCTTCCTGCGGTTGTCGCCAAGATCCTTGTATTCAGAGCGACGCCTTCCGTTACGCTCCCAGAGATCCACTGATCTCTGGTGACTGAAATTTGTGGTTATCTGAATTAAACCAAATTCTTGGGGTTTTCACCCAATATTTTGCAACTCTAAAGCAACCATCTATCTGAGTGGTTTTCCCACCCTAGAATCGGCTAGCTAAGAATGCTGCAGGGTGAACACGTGCAGGCAGTCTCTACTTAACAACAGTTCATTTAGTGACCGTTCGAAGTTACAACGGCACTGTTAAAAACAAGTTTTATGACTTTCATTCTTACGACCAACCGTTCCAGCATCCCCATGGTCGTGGGATGATATATTCCGTGACCACTGACTTATATTTATGACCATTACGGTGTGATCCTCTCAAATATTGGAAGATGCTATGATGTCACTCTGGTCTTTCTCTTCATTAGACTAACTAATTGCCACAACCGATCATTGTACAGTTTAGTCTCCGATTCCCCCAAATCATCTTCGTTGCTCTTCTCCGCACTCTTTCTAAAGCCTCAACAAGCCTTTAGTATCGTGGTCAGAGGTGGTACACATCCGGTTCGTAACATTCGATGCAAACCGGTTGCTATGGTATGTGACTCTCCACCTCCGATCGTGGTGACTAAAACTGGACTCCATAGTAATGCGTTAGTGACGTATTAATGTATTATTATGAAAAGAAGTAAGAATTTGTGCCTTTTGTTAGCAAGTTCCTGGAAAATCCATGCCAGTTCTTCTTTTCGTTTTGCCGAAGCCACAGTTTTTTTCCTCAGTCCCTTGCAAGTTAAAACTTGCAGTCTGCTGGTTTGGTTTGGTTTTTGCTTCTCAATTTGGAAGGGAGAGAGAGAGAAAGCGAACGAGAAGAAAAGAGAGAAAGAGGAGAGAAAGAAGAAGAGGGAAAGAGAAGAAAGGGAGAAAGAGAGAAAGAAGAAGAGTGGGGAAAGAGAAGAGAAAAGAGAGAAAGGGAAAGGAGAGGGAAAGAGGAGAGGGAAAGAGGAGAAAAAGAGAACGAAGAAGAGAAAGGGAAAGAAGAAGAAAGGGGAAGAGGAGAAAGAAAGAAAGAAGAAGAGAAAGGGTCAGGAGAGGGAAAGAGAGAAAAAGAAGAGAAAGGGAAAGGAGAGAAAAAATGAGAAAGAAGAAGAGAAAGGGAAAGAGGTGAGAGAAGGAAATATGAAAGAGAAAAGGAAAAAGAAAGAAGGAAAGAGAAAGGAAAAGGAGAGAGGAGGAATGAGAAGAGAGGAGAGAGAAGAAAAGAAAAAGAAGGGAGAGAAAAGAAAGGGAGAGGAAAGTGGAAGAAACAGTCTGTATTCTGTTCATTTAGTGACCGTTAAGATAGCACTGAATGAAGTGACTCATCACCCTTTTTCCACGTTCCCCAGGATCACGTGATTGACATTCAGATGCTTGACCCACTGACTCACCTTTATGACGGTCACAGGCTCCCGGAGTCACACAATCCCCTTTTGCGACCTTCCGACAGGCAAACTCAAGGAAGGGGGGGGGGAACCAGATTCGTTTAACGATTGTGCGACTCATTTAAGAACGGCAGCGCTTCACTTAAGGAAAGTAGTGGGGAAAGTCGTAAAACGGGGCAAAACAACAAATTTCTCCCTGAATTAACCTAAATTTAGGGCTCGGTGGCGGTCGTAAGTCGAGGACCGTCTGTATTTCAGAGAACAGGTTGAGGGGGTGTTTTTAAGGGCTTTGAGAGAAATGCTATAAATGCAACACCATTCGGAGGTTTTTGATTTATCCTGCCCTGTTCGGTTTTCACCCTTGTCTCTTTTCTGTTTAAAAATAGAAGCTGTTAATCATCTTTTGTCTCTTCCCCAGGCTACTGTATATAATTTATTCCTACTGTCACCTCCCTTCTCTTCAGTTCAGTTGGTGTGCTGGTCTCACTTCGCTTTTCTTTTATTCTTTTTTCAGTTTTGAAACGGGCTGGCCAGTTTTAAAGTGATGGGCTTGCCTGGTAGAGCCTAAAAAAAAAATTACATTTGTTTCCGGGAAAATATTACAGGTTTACCTGTAGTTTACTTTTGGAATAGATCTTTTCCAAATGATCGCAAACCAGGGGTGAAATGCTCCCGATTTGAAACGGATCGCCCGATCCGGTAGCGATGGCGGTGGGTGGTTCGGAGAACGGGTAGCAAAAATCCCTGCGCCTCCTCCCCCCCCATACCCAGCTGAGCCGCGCGATCAATAGAGGCTTTTTTTTTAAACTTTTACTTTTAAAAGCATTTTTTTCTACAACCTCTTCGGTCGAAAAAAGGCTTTTAAAAGTAAAAAAAACGCTTCTGATGATCGCGCGGCTCAGCTGGGATCGTCAGAGGCTTTCAAAAGCATTTTTTCTACAACTCTTCGGCCAAAAAAATGTTTTTAAAAGTAAAAAAAAAAAGTTGGCCTCTAGTCGTATGGCTCAGCTAAGATCGTCAGAGGCTTTTAAAAGCATTTTTTCTACAATCTCTTTGGCCGAAGAGGTTATAGAAAAAATGTTTTTAAAGGGGAAAAAAGCTCTGTCGATCAGGCAAAGTCTCTGTTGATCAGCTGGGATCGTCAGAGGCTTTAAAAAAAAGCCTCTGCTGATCTGGCAAGTCAGCTGCGATCGTCAGAGGCTTTTAAAAACATTTTTTTCTACAAGCTCTTCAGCCAAAAAAGTGCTTTTAAAAGTTTTTTTAAAAGCCTCTGATGATCACAGGGCTCAGCTGGGATCGTCAGAGGCTTTTGAAAGTATTTTTTCTACAAGCTCTTCAGCTGAAAAAATGCTTTTAAAAGTTTTTTTTAAAAAGCCTCTGATGATCCTGCGGCTCAGCTGGGATCGTCAGAGGCTTTTAAAAGCACTTTTTGTTGGCCACACCCACCTAGTCACATTAACCCCCCACACACACCAAGCCACGCCCACAGAACCGGTAGTAACAAATTTTACATTTCACCACTGTTGTAAACCTTTCATCGTCTCCCCCCCCCCCTTGGTTATTTTCTTACAGGTGTTTCATAGCCCAACTAGTTAACATCATCAGGGTTAGAAGGCAGAGGGAGGAGGAAAGACAATTGTGGGATCCTCGGTGCTCTGAGCTTGGTTATTTTCTTACAGACGTTTAATTACCCAACTCGGTAACTTCATCAGTGCTAGAAGAGAAGGGGGAGTTTGTGGAGTGGAGTGGAGGAGGCGGTGGGGTCCTTGGTGTTCTTTGAGCTTGATTGATTTTTGTGGACGTTATATTACGCAACTAGGTAATAGCATCAATATATAGTTTTATATATCTTTTATGTGTGTGTGTGTGCGTGTGTATTTTCCCCAAAATAAGACATCCATCTATCTGTCTCTATCTATCTATCTGTCTCTATCTATCCTGTTTCTCCCCAAATAAGACATTCCCCCTGATAATAAGTCCCATCGGACTTTTGAGCGCATGGCAATAAGGCCAAGTACTTATTTCAGGGTTCAAAAAAATATAAGACAGGGTCTTATTTTCAGGAAAACATGATATCTGTCTATCTGTCTCTATCTATCTATCTGTCTCTATCTATCCTGTTTCCCCCCAAATAAGACATTCCCCTGATAATAAGCCCAATCGGACTTTTGAGCGCATGGCAATAAGGCCAAGCACTTATTTCAGGGTTCAGAAAAATATAAGACAGGGTCTTATTTTTGGGAAAACACGATAAGTAGTTTGTCCTGTCAATGATGCTGGCTGAGGAATTCTGGGAGTTGAAGTCCACCCCTCTTAACATGCCCGAGTTTGAGAAACTTTGGGTTAAACAGTTCAAAGTTTGGAGCAGGGATGCCAATACCATCCCTGCTCCAGCGGGGAGGGAATGGGGATTCCCAACCTGTGATGTTGTTCGGGAAGGTCCCTGAGCATCCCACCTTCTTCGCCACCTGTGTCATGTCCACTTCTTCCATTCTTGTTTTCGTTCTGCAGGTGTCCCCGAGATGTCTTCCTGGGTTTGGTTCCAGGTGCTGCTAGTTTTGCCCTGTTTCGGCACCTCAAGGACTTGCTTCCCGAGATGCCACTGCGAAGTGGAGTCCTTTGGCCTCTTCGACAGCTTCAGCCTGACCAAAGTGGACTGCAGTGGGATCGGATCCCACCTCGTGCCTGTTCCCATCCCTTTGGACACCACCTACTTGGATTTATCTTCCAACCATCTGGAAGCCATCAACCAGTCCATGTTAACCGGGCCTGGTTACACCACTCTCGTAGGCCTTGACTTGAGCTACAATAAAATCTCCAAGATGGTCCCCACCACCTTCTCGAGACTCCGGTATCTTGAGTCTTTGGATCTGAGCCATAACTCTTTCGTGACCATCCCCGAGGACTGTTTCTCTCAGTCCCCTCTTGGAGAAGTGGACCTTAGCAATAACCTTCTCTTGGAGGTCACCTTGAATGTCTTTGCCTTCAAAGGTCAAGGGAAACCCATCAACGTGGACCTTTCCAACAACTTAATAAGCCGGGTGTCAAAATACTCGGATAAACCCGTTCCTAACATTCAAAGCTTGAATCTATCGGGGAACCGATTAACCAGCATTCCAGATCTACAAGGGATCCCCCTTCGTTACTTAAACCTGGATGGAAATCCGGTGTCCATCATTCAGAAGGACGCCTTCTTGGGCCTGATAGGGTTAACCCACTTGTCCTTGAGCGGGATTGACCATCTCTTGGACATTTCGCCTTTTGGTTTCAAGGACCTTTCCGCTCTCCAGGTCCTGGATTTATCCAACAACCCCAACATGAAATCCTTGAACCCCAAGGCGTTCTACAGCTTGAGTTCCTTGCAAGAGCTCAACCTGTCTGGGACGGGACTGGCCACCACTTTCTCCAAACCGATGTTGAGATACTTGCCTTCCATCAAGAGCGTGGCCTTGGCCAAGAACATCCGGTGTCTTAAGACCGTCCGGGAAGGCCACTACCACCGAGAAGCTGGACCGAGCAAGAAAGAGGTCCTACGATGTCACGGCGGCCACGGATCCGTGGCGCCGTACGTGTTGTGACCGAGGACCGAGCCTCTGCACAATGAGACTTCTTTTTTTTAAAAAAAAAAACACAGCCAGGAATGTGCCTTCTGTACAAACATTTAATTTATACCTTTTTTTTTTTGTATATCTCAACTCCGCGTTACAATAATGGATGGGACAAAACGCTCACGAGTCTGGTCCGTCCGCCTCCCAAATTTCCAGTTCTGTGGACCACCGGCGACCGGGGGGGGGGGGGGGAGCGGGGAAGGGGAACGGGATGGTTTTACATGCGTGCCTGCCACTTGTGCAAATAGTTTCGTGTGCTTGCACACTCGCCGGCCGCTTGCATGGCCGAAGTTCCAACAAGCCATGAACCGCTACCGGTCCACAGAACAGGAGTTAGAGTCCCCTGGTTTATTTGATTTTCCTAACCCTCAATTGTTCTCCCGGAAACCCTGAGACCACAGCTGTGTCTCCTACAGCAGGGGTGTCAACTCAAGGTCCGTGGGCCACATCCGGCTGGCAGTGTGGTCTGATCTGGCCCACGGAGCCATCCTGGAAAATGTAAGAGGCCAGGCCACGTCACTTAGGCTCAGTTTACCCGCGTCGTTTCGGCCCGCTCTACCCAATGCAAAGAGGAAACGTGCCAGCAGTTTGAGGAGTGGCTTCAGGTGGGCCACGCCCACCCAGTTGGCCACGCCCAGTGAGTGGCATCAAGTCAGCCACGCCCACCCAGTCAGCCACGCCTACCCTCCCCCGAGTTCAACCGCAGCGCTGATGCGGCCCTCAATGAAATCGAGTTTCATTAACACCCCTGATCTATGGTGTCCTTCAGATACAGATAATCCTCGCCTTACAACCGTTCGTTTAGTGACCGTTTGAAGTTGCAACGGCCCTGAACAAAGTGACTCATGCCTGGTTTGCATGCTTAGCGACTGTTGTAACATCTCCATAGTCACGTGATCAAAATCCGGAGGCTTGGCCACTGGCGTGTCTTTATGACGGTTGCAGTGTCCCGCGGTCGCGCGATCCCCTTTTGCGACCTTTCCAGCTGGCTATCAAAGTCAACGGGGAAGCCAAATTCACATAACAACCGCGTGATTCGCACCACAACGGCCCTGATTCGCTTAACGACTTGTAGCAAGAAAGGTCGTAAAACGGTCTCAAAACTCATTATAACAGCCGTCTTGCTTAGCAAGAGCAATGTTGGGCTCAAATATGGTTGTAAATCGAGGACTATCTTCGATTCACTTCGAAGAGCTTCCGAAGAGGACAGTTCAGCCCAAGAAATTGTGGATTTGAGAAAATGTCTAGGGCAGTGTTTCTCAGTCTTGGCCACTTGAAGAAGTATAGAGGTGTTGGACTTCAACTCCCAGAATTCCCCAGCCAGCATGGGAATTCTGGGAGTTAAAGTTCACACCTCTGAAAGTTGCTAAGGAGAAACACGATTGTAACACACACATCCACAACCCATTCAATTCCATTTGAGGTGCTAACAGGCCAGAGATCTCTGTCTAATACCTTCTTTGGCCACAAGAGGGCAGCAGTTTACCGCAACCTTTCGGTGGAATTGTCCTTGTTTCTCTAAAAGTTCTTTGGTTTTTCCTCCAGCTCTTGTGATTTCTTAGTGGTCTTCCATCCTCACGCTAACCAAGTCTGTTCCTACCTTACTCAGGAAACTCACAGGCAGGGTGCAAACTGGATTTGTGTTGCTCAACCAAAGGCCTGAGGTAAGAGGCAGAGTTTGCACAGCCCCTTAAATGTGCAAATTAACGTATCAACGTAAAGTAAAAAGCCGCCTTTGCGTTGAGCTTGATCCTTGGAGATATCCAAGGAAGGCTTTTTGTAAAGGATATGGAGGCAGTCCCACTGTTTTTTTCTGGATTTTTAAAAATTTCCTGGTGGTCTCCTTTCCAGTGGTACCAACTTATCTTCGCAGCTTCTGAACCGAGAGAGCCATCAGCCAAGTGCTGTCACCGGATACTAACACAAATGCTGGCTCTCAAGAAAAGATGGCAGTTGAATGTTACATTTGAAAGTAGTCCTC
Organism: Coluber constrictor foxii; assembly: GCA_038048745.1. Classification (NCBI taxonomy): domain Eukaryota; kingdom Metazoa; phylum Chordata; class Lepidosauria; order Squamata; family Colubridae; genus Coluber; species Coluber constrictor. The sequence goes on along the minus strand of CM075962.1, from coordinate 5,063,463 downwards.
GGTTTACAACCACAACTGAGCCCAACATTGGCGTTGCTAAACAAGACAGTTAAAAAGTTTTGCCCCATTTTTTCTTGCCACAGTCGTTAAGCGAATCCTGCAGTTGTTAGCAGCACAACTGTTAGGTGGAGCTGGCTTCCCCGTTTACTTTGCTTGTCAGCACAGTTGCAAAAGGGGATCCCGTGACACACACACACACACACCGGGGACACTGCGACCGTCATAAATATGAAGCAGTTGCCAAGTATGTGAATTTTGATCACGTGATCATGGGGATGCTGCAATGGTCAAAAGTCTGAAAAACTGTCCTAAGTCCCTTTTTCCAACATTGTAACTGAACGGTCACTAAACGAACAGTTGTAAATAAAGGACTACCTGTATTTCCTTAAAATACCTCTGATCCTGCCATTTGTGCAAGCAAAGCTTTTCACTCACATGCAAACGTACAATTTTGGCAACAACCTTCGCGATTACAGCCAGTCCTCGACTTAACAATAGTTCATTCAGCGACGGTCTGAAGTTACGACGGCACTGAATTAACGTGACTTACGGCCTGTTTTTCACAGTTACGACCTTTTGCTGCATTCCCCCATAATCGCGTGATCAAAATTCAAAGGCTCGGCAACTGGCCTGTACTTACGACTGTTGCAGTCTTCCGGGGGGGGGGGGGTGTCATGTGATCCCGTTCTCGCAAGCAAAGTCCAGGAGGAAGCCCGATTCACTTAACGGGGTGACTAATTTTTTGATCAGCTGTAGCGATTCACTTAGCAACGGTGGCAAGAACGGTCGTAAAATCAGGAGTGGTAGTCACTTACTTTCCCTATGTGAGCGCGTGTGCACTTTGCCGGTGCTCACGCCTTCCGTACATTCACCCGGCCACAAAAACACGCCTAAATAGGATGGCATAGAGTCGACGACAGTAGGCAGAGTCACCCATGATTTCCGCAAGCGATTCTGACGAACCAGTCCGAACCGTCTGCATACTGCCTCTGCGTAAAATGCCCCAAAACTCACTGAACAGATATTTTCACTTTTAACCACAGACATTCTGGGCTCCGTTGTGGTTGTAACTCGAGGCCTACCTGTATTGTATTTTGTCACCCTGGGAAAGGAAGCCCATCTTCTCAAAAACTTAAACCTTTCTTCTCTCGTCTGGTTTTGGTTGCGTCACAGTTAAAGCCGAGTTAAGATTAAGGCAAACATTACGCAGGTCGCCCCTCGATGCTTTTCCAAAGGCTTCACAAAGGCCTCCCTTCATTTTTCCACCCGGCTGACATTTTGGCTGAAACAATTTCATTTTTCTCCTCTTGGCAAAGAATGGCCCGTCTTGATTCACGGAAGGCAGATTTCAACTGTAATTCTCCGGATCCAGCCGGATAGGATGGGAAAACTTCCCTGCCAGCTTGGATGTCAACATTTGCAATCCGCGTAAGGAGGGAAAAAAAATCCCAAAAAGAACAGATTTGAAAAAGTGATGAACTAAGCAAAAAAAAAAAGACGAGTCCAATTTAGCATTTTTTGTTTTTAGAGCCTGCCTGAGAAGTTCCATTTGCTTGGGGTTTGATCCACATTTTTTAAAAAAGAAAAAGATTTTGAAAAACCGAGCTCGTGTGTATTTCTCTTGCATACATGCAGAACTGTAGTAGGTATTTTTTTAAAAAAAAATATGTGTATTGATAGCCCTCTACTTATGACCACAATCAAGCCAAGGATTTCTGCTGCTAGGCAAAATGGCCGTTAAATGTGTCCCCCCCCCCCATTTTATGACCTTTCTTACCACATTTGTTAAGTGAATCAGTGCAATTGATAAATTAGTAACCCGGTTGTTAAGTGAATCAGTGCAATTGATAAATTAGTAACCCGGTTGTTAAGTGAATCAGTGCAATTGATAAATTAGTAACCCGGTTGTTAAGTGAATCAGTGCAATTGATAAATTAGTAACCCGGTTGTTAAGTGAATCAGTGCAATTGATAAATTAGTAACCCGGTTGTTAAGTGAATCTGGCTTCCCCATTGACTCTGCTTATTGGAAGATTGCAAAAGGGGATCACGTGACCCCTAGACACTGCGACCGTCAGAAATCCGAGTCAGTTGTCAAGCATCTGTAAATCACATGACCCTGTGGTACTGCAGCGGTCGTGTGAAAAATGGTCATGAGTCACTTTTTTCAGTATCGTCGTAACTTTGAACCATCACTAAATGAACCGTTCTTAAGTCAAGGACCAGCTGTATTTCTTTTCCCAAATCGCCTTGGTTTTTTTGTCCAAATTTCTCCAGAACTGGCTGGCTGCATTTTAACACAGGAACTATTTCCAAGGAATTTTAAGTGTTAAAATCTGAGCCACCTCAATATATTTTCTTCAAAAAAAAATCAGAAACTCATAAAACAACAGGGAGGGACGCAGTGGCTCAGTGGCTAAGACGCTGAGCTTGTTGATCGAAAGGTCGGCAGTCCAGCGGTTCGAATCCCGAGTGCTGCATAACGGGGTGAGCTCCTGTTTAATTGTCCCAGCTTCTGCCAACCTAGCAGTTCGAAAGACACGTGGGCCCTTTGCAGGAAAGCAACGTTGTTCATTCTGTTCCCAGTCGGCATCTCTGTTTGATTCTGGACTCCGTGTGGCTTTGCCAAGTGGGTATTTGGCAGTGTGTCAAAGGAGATAAAGGTTGGTGATTATCCCAAAGGACTTTTTGCAACTAATTGGGACTTGGCTGTGAATGAACGTAATTCACAGCCGTTGCAATACAAGAAGTTTTTTGGGACTACTCGTTTGTTTTAAGGACTCGGGAAGCCAAGGATCACAACACTAGCTGCCCTCTCCCACCCCCACAAAGAGAACAAAAGAGGAACTGAAAGAAATCTGGGGAAGCAGGAGCCCCCCCCCCTCAGCCCCAGACCCTTAAAGCCGTCGTAAAAGTTTATGGCCATTAAATGGCCTGTCCTGCAATTTGGAATGGGGAGAAAAAAAGACAGCCTTAAAAGAAAACATGGCTTTAGAGTGTGAGTGTGTGTGTTTGCGCACATGAGGGTGGGGCATTGTGCCCCGCTGGTTCTCGCAAGCGCTCTCCCAACGTTCTCGCAACCCTTCTGTGCCCTAAACAACTCGCAGCTTGACTACTGCAACACGCTGTACCTGGGGCTGCCCTTGGAAGACTTATCCGGATGCCCCAACTGGTCCAGCATGCAGCTTTTTCATGCCGCAGTAGTCAATCCACAGTGTGACTACAGATCCGGTCCTTGACGTACGACCACAATGGAAGCCACAACACCGGGATGCTGCGACCGTCATAAATACGAGTCAGTTGCCAAGCGCCTGAATTTTGAAGGTGGGGCCACGGGGATGGTCCAACGGTCGTAAGTGTGAAAACGGTTGTCAATCACTTTTTTCCGTGCCGTTGTAACTTCAAACAGTCACTAAATGAACTGTTGTAAGTCGAGGACTATCTACCGCAGCACATATTGGAAGGGGCTGCTGTTGAAGACTACCCAGAAGCTTTAACCGGTCCAGAATGCAACTCTTCATGCCACCTCACAGCTTGACTACTGCAACCCTCTCTACATGGGGCTCCCCTTGAAGTCTATCCTGAACTGGTCCAGAAGGCCACGGCGTGGCTAATGATGGGCAATGCCTTACTATGCCCATATAACATTTCTGGGTTTAGGGCCTGGTGACTCGAAGGACCGCCCGATTCCAGTAGAGGTAGTCCTCAACTTATGACAGTTCGTTTAGTGACTTCCAAGTTACAATGGCACTGAAAAAAGTGACTTGGGCCCAGGTTTTTTCCCCCCACACTTACGGTTTACATTTGGATGCTCGACAATTGACTCATATTTATGACGGTCTCAGCATCCTGGGGTCACTTTTGCGACCTTCTGACAAAATTCACTTAACAAACATGACAAGAAACGTCTTAAAAACGGGGGCAAAGCTCTCTTCACGAATGTCTCACTTAGTGACGTAAATGTGGGGCTCGGTTGTGGTTGTAAGTCGAGGACCGCCTGTTTCTGCTTGATTGGATTAGATCCTGTAGGATGGATTCGCTCTAGCGTCCTTCGATTAAACCCCGGGGTTGCCTTTGTGACCTTCTCACGAAAAGATCCCCTTTCTTTTGGACCAATGACATCTCTGCGTCCTACACCATCATCTCATTCTTTCCCCCCCTTTTTTTCGAACGAGGAACAAAGAAAACGCAATTAAAGCTAAAAAAAAATAAATAAAATTCTTCTGTAGAAGAAAAATCCCCTTCCGGGGAAATTCGAGGCTACGTGATCTTCTCGACCTGGTTTGACTTTTTGAGCTTGACAAAAAATGCGATTGAAGACCAAAATGCAAAAATGCAGCCTCCTCCAACAGAGCTAAATCACACCCCCCCAAAAAGAAACAAGCATTTAAACTTAAACTCGGCATGATATTTCAATATTGCCCCTGCTTTTTCTCCCAACCAGGTTGTACGAACTCAGTGCGTCTGGGAAGGTGTCTTAATTTCGCTAGGCAATTCTGCAAAAATTTATTTATTTAATCCTTCACGTTTTCCCTTGAAGGAAAAGAAAAAATGTCAGCGATGCTTTGAGCCGATTCTCGAGGGAAGTGAGAAGTGCCAAAGATTGCCTAACCCTGGACAGGAAATAGGAAGAATTTGGACAATCTGGCTTTGTTCCCAGGGGTTTTATTTCTGCAACATCCTGGTTTACTTAGGGGGGAGGAAATCCATAATGACGTTCCATAATGAAAAGGACATGATAGCAGTCTTCCAATTTTTGAGGGGCTACCCCAAAGAAGAGGGGTGAAATCTAGCAGGTTCTGGAGAACTGGTAGCGGAAATTTTGAGCAGTTCGGAGAACCGGCAAATGCCACTTCTGTCTGGCCCTGGAATAGGGTGGGAATGGAAATTTTGCAGTATTCTTCCCCCAGGAGTGGGGAGGGAATGGGGATTTTGCAATATCCTTCTGCCAGGAGTGGGGAGGGAATGGAGATTTTGCAATATCCTTCTGCCAGGAGTGGGGAGGGAAAGGGGATTTTGCAATATCCTTCCCCCAGGAGTGGGCTGGGAATGGAGATTTTGCAGTATCCTTTCCCCAGGAGTGGGGAGGGAATGGGGATTTTGCAATATCCTGCCAGGAGTGGGCTGGGAATGGAGATTTTGCAATATCCTTCCCCCAGGAGTGGAGAGGGAACAGAGATTTTGCAATATCCTTCCACCAGGAGTGGGGAGGGAATGGGGGTTTTGCAATATCCTTCCACCAGGAGTGGGGAGGGAATGGGGATTTTGCAATATCCTTCCCCCAGGAGTAGGGAGGGAATGGAGATTTTGCAATATCCTTCCCCCAGGAGTGGGGAGGGAATGGGGATTTTGCAATATCCTTCCCCCAGGAGGGGGGAGGGAATGGGGATTTTGCAATATCCTTCCCCCAGGAGTGTGGAGGGAATGGAGATTTTAAAATATCCTTCCACTCAGGAGTGGGCTGGGAATGGAGATTTTGCAATATCCTTCTGCCAGGAGTGGGGAGGGAAAGGGGATTTTGCAATATCCTTCCCCCAGGAGTGGGCTGGGAATGGAGATTTTGCAATATCCTTCCCCCCAGGAATGGGGAGGGAATGGGGGTTTTGCAGTATCCTTCCCCCAGGAGTGGGCTGGGAATGGAGATTTTGCAGTATCCTTCCCCTGCCACGCCCACTAAGCCACGCCCACAGAACCGGTAGTAAAAAAATATTTGGATTTCACCACTGGCTCAACCTATTCTCCAAAAGACCAGAAGGCAGGCAGGACAAGAAGCAACGAATGGAAACTCATCAAGGAGAGAAACAACCTGGAGTTAAGGAAGAATTTCCTGACAGGGAGAACAATTAATCAGGTAATTGAAAAGAAAGTAAAAATCAGGATTGCTCAAATACCACTTCGGAAAATGCTAAATTGAAAATGAATGCATTCTCTCTAATTGAGAGAGAATGGAGAGGGAGGGAAAGAAGAAAGGGAAAAGGAGAGAAAGAAAGAGGGGAAATGAGTAGGAGAGAAGGTTAGAAGGGAGGTGGGGGAAGGAGAGAAGGAGAAGGAGAGGAGGAAAGAAAGTAGAAGAGTAGATGGAAGAAGGGAGGGAAAGGAAAGAAGAGAGGAGAGGGAGAAGAAGGATTGTTGTAAAACAAGGGAGATGAAATGGTAGAAGAGCAACCCCGAATATAATTAAATTGTTTAGGTTGACAATTGCATTAGCATGAAAGTTAAAAGAAAGATATGTATGTTAGATAAGAAACTACATTTAAGATATGTTTATCAGAAAAAAAAACTTTTAAAATAAACCCATGAGAATGCTACAATGGTTGTAAGTGTGAAAAACGGTCGTAAGTCACTTTTTAAAATGCTGTTATAACTTTGAAAAGGTTACTAAAACCTGTGCTTTGATGGCCATCTGCTGATTTTCCAAGACTTTATAAGAGAAAAATATTCTGAATTTCTCAGGGGGATTTTTTTTCCCTCAGGGCGTCTGCAAAACATTTGAATTCAGTAATTGTTCGGGAGTTCCATTTATCTGCTCTCTGTATAAAATGATGCTATTTTTTTTCTCCGGGTTGGATCTTGGCAGCTGGTAGGGCTCCCTCACTGGGAGACAAATGGGATTTCCTGATCCTAAAAATCAGTGGAGATCCACTGCCCCCTTCTGGATTGGTCTTGATCGCTCAGCCTTGCATTTCCCACGAATCAACAATGGTGGATAATTAATCAAACACCATGATTTAATTAAGCGGTATTTCTCAGCCTGGGCCACTTTAAGACGTGTGAACTTCAACTCCCAGAATTCCCTGGGGTCAACATGGCTGACTGGAATTCTGGGAGTTGAAGTCCACATACCAGAAAAATGGCTGAAGATGAGAAACGCTACTCTGGAGCATTTCTAGGTAGTCCTCGACTTACAACAGACCGTTCAAAGTTACAACAGCACTGAAGAAGTGACATACGACTGTTTTTCACACTTACGACCGTTGCAGCATCCCCAGGGTCATGTGATTCAAAATTCAGATGTTTGGCAACTGACTCGTATTTATGACGGTTGCAATGTTCCCGGGGTCACGTGAGTCCTCCTTTTGTGACCTCCTGACAAGCAAAGTCAATGGGGAAGGCAGATTCACTTAACAACCGGGTTACTAATTTAACAACTGCAGGATTCACTTAACGACAGTGGCAAAAAAGGCGTAATATGGGGCAAAACTCACTTAACCAATGTCTCATTTAGCAACAGAAATTTGGGCTCCGTTGAACCAGTTCCCATGCATCCAAATATTGATTATACGACCACAGGGATGCAGCAGTCAAAAAACAGAAATGGTCATAAATCACTTTTTTCAATGCGGTCACTAAACAAACAGTTGTAAATTGAGGACTACCTGCACGCATTTGTTCTTAAGGCTTAATCTCAGCCAGAATTAGTCCCTCTGTCCTTCTGCAACTTTTCTATTCGTAGCCAATGTCAGGTCCTGCTTTGCTTGTTACATTTTTATATACTACCCATGTAATAACATATATTTTAGCTTTGTCCAAATAAACCAACTTTAAATCCCTTCCTTTTGCTTTGAACAATTTTTGTCTATGGAGTTTAAACAAGTTTGTTCACTTTAAATAGTGTCTCAGAACTTGACATAATGTGATTTTCTCTCTTCTCTTCCTCCCTTTTATAAATCCGACAGGAGACCATTATCCAAGTCGCTATTCTGGTTTCTCATTTACACATCCCTTTTAATTATGGAGTCATTATTTGGTGTCCTTTGCCTATCCATCTTTTTTCTCTCCATGTCATTAATAATTTTTAAACCCATTTGAATCCGCCTCAGTTTCAGCCTTCTCCAGCAAAACTTGTTCCTCTTCCGTAACACCGTTTAAATTCAGTTTTATGGTAGCAGATCATCTTAAAAGTAGCTTCTCGGTGCATTGTTCCCAAATATCCTTGAATTCTATTGTATTTTGCTCCATTCTGTATTTGTTGAGTCTCTTCTTTAAGTCTAATCTTTAATTCTTTCTGGTTCCTTCTAGCGTGCAAACCTTCAAAATCTCATCATGGTTTTTTCCCCCTAATCAACAGCATTTTGTCACGGGAAGCTTTCTAGCAATATATTAGAATACAGGTAGTCCTCATCTTACGGCCACAGAGTTTTGCTTCATTTTACGACTTTTCTTGCCACGGCTGTTAAGAGAATCACTGCAGCTGATAAATTAGCAGCACGGTTGTTAAGTGAATCTTGCTTCCCCATTTTGATTTTGTTCGTCGGAAGAGGATTATCCTCTTCCGTCGCAAAAGAGGATTATCGCATGACCCCAGGACACTGCAACCGTCAAAAATGTGAGCCAAGCATCTGAATTTGGATCACATGACCGCGGGGGGGGGGGGGGGGGATGCTGTAAAGGTTGTGAGAGTGAAAAATGGTCATAAGTCACTTTTTTCAGTGCCTTAAATTCGGAAAAAAAAATCACTAAAGGAATGTTGTAAATCGAGGACTACCTATATATTCATTTATGGCTACTTCAGATGTGAGGCTTATCCTTCCCTATTTTCCCACCTGCTGCTGAATCATTTAGATATGTCACCATTTTTCTTTCTCCAAAAAAAAAATGATCCTAAAATTAAGTTTTATTCACTTGTGCATCTCATTGGTACCTTAGATTACTGTTTCTCAACCTTGCCATCTTTAAGCCAGTTTGACTTCTAGAGAATCCCCCCCACAACTAACATTCGGGAGCCTTTCCCTGACCTCCATGAGAGCTAGCATCTTGGGATGCCTGTGAGGCCATCCCTGCTGCATGGAACCCGGCCCCCTCAGGGACCCAGTGAGGATGGAACGCTCAGAGGTCGCCATAGCAACGGCCAGACCCGACTCTCGGAACCTTGCGAGCGGTTTCCCCCCTTTCCCGCCGTCGCTGTGGCAACGTAGAACCCCAGGCCCGGCAAGCCTCGAAGGCGATTCGTCGCTGGTTGCCGTGGCAACGTAGAACCCCCAGCCCGGCAAGCCTCGAAGGCAATTCGTCGCCGGTCGCCATGGTAACTAGCCCACCCCCGGCCCGGCAAGCCTTGCGGGCGGTTAATCGCCAGTCGCTATGGCAACGTAGAGCCCCCCCCGGCCCGGCATGCTTTGCGAGCCGTCCGCCTTGGTCGCCATGGCGACGTAGAGGCCCTGCCCGCCAGGCCTAGCAGGCCGGCCTCTCGCCGCCGCCCCTGCCCCGCCTCAAGCCGGCGGGAAGGCGGGGTCAGCTGGCCCGAGGGCCCCGAAAAAGAGCGGATGCGGCGGCGGGCGCTTCCTTTCCTCCACATTCGGCCCTCCGACCGGCCATGGCTCCCGCCGGCGACCGCACCGGCTATTGGGGCCCGCCGACGTCCACCCTCGACTGGTGCGAGGAGAACTACGTCGTGTCCAACTACATCGCCGAGTTCTGTGAGTGTATGTGTGTGTGTGTGGGGGGGGGGGGGATCAGGTGCGCCTTCCTTCTTGAACCCCCCCTCCCCCAGGCTGGAGGGGGAGGGGTCGTTAAATTATTGAGGGGGGGGGCAGTCCTCAGCCTTAAAGCGTTGCCTCTTTGCAAAGGGGGGCTTTGGTCGAAGCCAGCCCTCCCCCAGAGTTTATTTTTCTGGGGGGGGGCTGCAGGTGGCCTATAGGAATGGCTTAAGGGGGTCTTTCCCCCCCCCCCACATTCCAGATCCTTTAAACCCCCCCCTCCATTGTGGAGCTGTGAGGGGGGGGATCTTTGGAAAATAATAATGAGAAGGAGCAAACTTGGGTGGCTAGAATAACTAAGAGTTGGAAGGGTCCTTGGAGGTCATCTAGACCAGGGGTCTCCAACGTTGGCCACTTTTAAGACTTGTGGACTTCAACTCCCAGAATTCCTCAGCCAGTTTTGCTGGCTGAGGAATTCTGGGAGTTGAAGTCCACAAGTCTTAAAAGTGGCCAACGTTGGAGACCCCTTTGCTGGCTGAGGAATTCTGGGAGTTGAAGTCCACAAGTCTTAAAAGAGACTTAAAGCGAGCTTTGCTGGCTGAGGAATTCTGGGAGTTGAAGTCCACAAGTCTTAAAAGAGACTTAAAGAGAGCTTTGCTGGCTGAGGAATTCTGGGAGTTGAAGTCCACAAGTCTTAAAAGAGACTTAAAGAGAGCTTTGCTGGCTGAGGAATTCTGGGAGTTGAAGTCCACAAGTCTTAAAAGAGACTTAAAATGAGCTTTGCTAGCTGAGGAATTCTGGGAGTTGAAGTCCACAAGTCTTAAAAGAGACTTAAAGTGAGCTTTGCTGGCTGAGGAATTCTGGGAGTTGAAGTCCACAAGTCTTAAAAGAGACTTCAAGAGAGCTTTGCTGGCTGAGGAATTCTGGGAGTTGAAGTCCACAAGTCTTAAAAGAGACTTAAAGAGAGCTTTGCTGGCTGAGGAATTCTGGGAGTTGAAATCCACAAGTCTTAAAAGAGACTTAAAGCGAGCTTTGCTGGCTGAGGAATTCTGGGAGTTGAAGTCCACAAGTCTTAAAAGAGACTTCAAGAGAGCTTTGCTGGGCTGAGGAATTCTGGGAGTTGAAGTCCACAAGTCTTAAAAGAGACTTCAAGAGAGCTTTGCTGGGCTGAGGAATTCTGGGAGTTGAAGTCCACAAGTCTTAAAAGAGACTTCAAGAGAGCTTTGCTGGCTGAGGAATTCTGGGAGTTGAAGTCCACAAGTCTTAAAAGAGACTTCAAGAGAGCTTTGCTGGCTGAGGAATTCTGGGAGTTGAAGTCCACAAGTCTTAAAAGAGATTTAAAGAGAGCTTTGCTGGCTGAGGAATTCTGGGAGTTGAAGTCCACAAGTCTTAAAAGAGACTTAAAGAGAGCTTTGCTGGCTGAGGAATTCTGGGAGTTGAAGTCCACAAGTCTTAAAAGAGACTTAAAGAGAGCTTTGCTGGCTGAGGAATTCTGGGAGTTGAAGTCCACAAGTCTTAAAAGAGGCTTAAAGCGAGCTTTGCTGGCTGAGGAATTCTGGGAGTTGAAGTCCACAAGTCTTAAAAATGGCCAATGTTTGGAGACCCCTGATCTAGACCAGCGGTCGCCAACTGGCGGTCCGCAGAAAAATTATTTGCAGTTTTTTCTATTTCACTAAATACCTTTTTTTAAAAAAAAATCCATATTAGTGGTTCCTGAGGGTTTAAAATTATGAATTCCCTGAGGTCCGAAAGATTGGTGACCCCCCCTGATTTTGACCAACCCACCGCTCCCCATAGTACTATTTCAGATGAGTGGCTGTCCAGTCTTTTCTTAAAAAACCTCCAGGGATGGAGCAACCAAGGCTCCTGGTGGAGGCAGAGCTGTTCAGAGTAACAGTAACAGAGGTGGAAGGGACCTTGGAGGTCTTCTAGTCCAACCCCCTCCGGTATCATTTCAGACAAATGATTGTCTGGCCTCTTTTGGAAAGCCTCCATTTTTTAAAAAAAATTGATTTATATGCCGCCCTTCTCCGAAGACTCAGGGCAGCTTACAATGCATTAAGCAACAGCCTTCCTACTTTTGTATATTTATACAAAGTCAGCTTATTGTCCCCACAAACTGGGTCCTCCATTTACCTACCTTAGAAAGGATGGAAGGCTGAGTCAACCTTGAGCCTGGGGAGATTCGAACTTACAGTAATTGCAGACAGCTGGGTTTTAATTACAATGCTTAGCCTGCTGAGCTATCCAGGCTCCTGAGCTATCCAGGCTCCATCCATTGATGGAGCGTCCACAATTGGAGGCAAGCTATTCAGAATCACAGAGCTGGAAGGGACCTTGGAGGTCATTTAGTCCAACCCCCTGCTCTGGTAGGAGACTCTATACCATTTCAGACAAATGGTTGTCCAGTCTCTTCTTGAAAACTTCCAGGGATGGAGCACCCGCAACTTCTGGTGGCAAGGTGTTCCATTGGTTAATGGTTCTCACTTTCGGGAAATTTCTCCTTAGTTCTAAGTTTCTTCTCACCTTGAGTCCATCCGTTGCTTCTTTGGAGAATAGATTGGCCCCCTTTTGGTAGGGGATTATCTGGGGGGTACCTTTCTCCCTCTAATAGTCCTAGAAAGGATTGCAGAAAGGAAGGGGTTTTGTGTATGTTTTCTTTTCCCCTGATTTTGTGACTGTGCATGACGTGTTGAGAGCCATCCTCTAGAAAGGTTGACCCTGGACCCATTTGAAGGAAGAGGTTTGGGGACTGAAAGCTGACATAGGTGCTTAAAACTTCTAAAACTGAAAGCACCCATTGCCCTGTTTATATTTAAAAAAACCCCAATGAGGACTTCCTCAGGTTGAACTTAGATCCTTGCAGATTCATGTCTCCATCTGTGCAGTTTTCTTCGCATCTGTACACTCCCAGTGTACCCTTCTGTTGATTTCCTGGTGGTCTCCCATCCATGGGAGGCATTCAGCATTGTTTCGGCATCAGACAAGTTGTAATAGTGCTGCTCCTTAACACCTTCCAGTGCTCCAAAAAATGAATAAAAAAAGTTGAAAATTTGAACCCTTTCACTCTATGCGCTGGAAAGGAGGAACTTGTAGTTCTGGATTTCGTACAGTACAGCTTTAAAAAAAGAAAGAAAATAATAGTGATGCCATTATTACATGTCTTTCCTACAATCGGACCATTAAATTATACAGAAAGTTAATTTTCTGCTTAAAATTTATAAATGGGGCAGATGATTCCAGCAGTCAAAAACTCAAGTTTCCTATCCAACAATGCATGCAGACTCTCATAGCGACTTCTGGAATTATAGAATGTTTTTTTTCTATAGGTCAGACAGGGGTGGAAAAGACCTTCTAATTTCTAATGCAGTTTGGGAGCTGAGATTTTTGCAAAAGAATATTGGATTAAACAAAGCTTGAGCAAACGCTGCCATTAAAACTTAAACTCGGCGTGATATTTAAACGTTGCTCCTGCTTTTTCCCAAGCAGGTTGTATGAACACGGTGATGTACAGTTGTGCATTAAGAAATTCCGCTGATGCGTCTTTACTTTTAAACCTTGCTGATCTGTCTCGGAGGTTTTGAAAAACAAATGAGCAGACTAGCAAGCATATCCAAAGCAACTCGCCCTTACAAATCTCAGAAGGAGTCTGGTAGCATCTTTTCTGACAGACGTGCATTTTACTAACCGGAGTAAGGTTTCGTGAGGGCATACTTCACAGAAACCTGGCTTTTAATAAAATACGAAGTAGCCCTTGACTTACGACCACAATTGAGCCCAACGTTTCTGTTCTAAGTGAAACGGTTGTTAAGTGAGATGTGCTCCATTTTACGACCTTTCTTGCCACAGGTGTTAAATGAATTTCAATTACTGTATTTTCCTGCGTATAAGACTACTTTCTAACACACAAAAATCTTCTCAAAAGTCGGGGGTCGTCTTATATGCCGGGTCTCATTCTCCTGTAACCAGGCAGACCAGCCCATAAGGCTCTGACGAGCCTTAAATGGCTCTGAGGAGGGTCGTCTTATACGCCCAGTCGTCTTATACGCCGGAAAAAACGGTAGTCACACAGTTGTTAAGCGAATCTGGCTTCCCTATTAACTGTGCTTGTAGTTCGCGAAGTCATGCGAAGGGAATCGCATGACCCCGGGATACTGCAACCGTCATAAATATGAGTCAATTGGCAAGCGTCTGAATTTTGTTCAGGTGCCCATGAGGATCCTGCAATGTTCATAAGTGTGAAAAATGGTCAAATGGTTTCAATACTATTGTAACTTTGGATGGTCGTAAGTCAAGGACTAACTGTACGTTCACTGGAAAAGATGCTGCCAGAATCCTTCTGTTTATTATTGCCATTCCAGGCCATACATCTTTTTACTTCTGCATTGGCTGCCCTTATCATGTGAGATGTTTGTTACAATCATTCTTTTAGCCCCCCTACCCCCTTAAGAAGAAGAAAAATGATGATGGACAAGGAGAAAGTGAAGCAAAATACTCCTAAAAATTATTTCATTTAGCCATTCCAAAAATTACATCTTGACAAACATTTATACAGATTCCGATGTCAGTATGAGAAGTAAGTTAGGAAACTGTCTTGTGGGATAACACAAGCTGTGACTCTTAAACTTGCTGAAGATGTTTGATATGAGCAAATCACATTCCAGATAGCCGTATTTTATTATTTACCAAAAAATACATTGTTATTACAGTATATCTGTTTCTATTACTGTCCTTGTCCTATTGCTGCCCTTGATATCACAAAGAAATTTCTGGGGTAGGATCCAGCACAGAGGTCAGCAACCTGCGGCTCTGGAGCCGCATGTGGCCCTTTCACCCTTCTGCTGCGGCTCCCTGTCACTCAAAATATTCATCACCACCGGCCAATGTGCGACACCCGCCGGCACACGATTTATTGAGCTTTCCAACCCCCGGTAGGCCAACCACGGATAAATCCAAGAAAAGAAAAGTTTCAGAAGAAAACAGAACGTTTAATTCAACTACCTATGCTAGTTTTGGGGCTGCTCAAGAAATAGTCAGGCACGGGAAGGGTTTTGTGGCTCCCGGTGTTTTCTTTTCTGTGGGAAACGGGTCCAAGTGGCTCTTTGAGTATTTAAGGTTGGAGACCCCTGATCCAGCAAGTTTGGAGAATGCCACCTTTTATGGACATTATGAGAGGGAAATTTCATATACTTTATGGCTACATATACCAAGCTCCAGTTTCGCATCCGAGGTAGCTCTCTTGTTCTTCCAACGGATAAACAGGTTACGTGTTACGTACTTGGCACAGATGCCACAGAAGCGAGATGTCAAATTATTTTTCATAGGCGGGTCCTTCAGACGCGCGCAGTCCTTAGTTTTCTTCCTCCCATTTCTGCTTTGTGCAGATTACAAGTTTGTTGTTGTCCTCAGATGAGGGCAGCCTCGGCGGAGCACCAACTTTAGGTATTCCCCTCGAGGCCCAGAGGTGAAACGTGGGATGGCTGAGACGATTTATCTAGCGATCGCTGATTACAGCGATCAAATCGGTGCAGCGAAAAAGAACAAATTTTACCTTTTTCTGTAATCTCGATGTAGAACTCAGGTACTTATTGGGCAAACAGCATTGTACATGCGATGTCCCAAAATGCGGTCATTGAATCAAGATGCGGACGGTCGAGGCCAAGAACGATCTCTCGAGAATCCAGTCGGCAAGGAGGACCCACCCAACGATCCCATTTTAATAAAGACGCATAATTGTCAGTACTATTTTTAATACCGGGTGGGGGAGCCAGTTTGGTCCGGTGGTAAAAGTGCTGAATGACATTAAACCTGGGAGATTTAATCCTGCTTTTTAGGCATGTGGGAAGCCAGCTGGGTGACTTTTAGGCTGGTCCCTTTGTCTTAAGCCTAGGAAGAAGGCAGCGGCTTGCTCCGTCTGGGGGAAAAAAAAATGTTGCCAAGAAAACCGCATGGGCTTGTCGGTGCTGCCCGACGTGAAAACGCACCTGTGCAAAAGCCGCTTCAGGCTGCAGCTTAAATATGCTGCGAGTTTTGGACTGCCTTGCAGAATTAAGAAATTAGAGGAACAGCAAATACACGGAGAGGGAGATCTAACTGATAGCGGAGAACGCTTGGTATGCAATGCCTCATACCTTTTCTTCCAGCGCTTACTGCTCTTGTGGTTGTTACTATTTTTAAGCCCAAGTAAAGCGGGAGCGGGCCGTCGCAACCTGGGCAGGCGCCCTCGAAAATGTGGCACGTGCCAGCCAAGTACGTAAGACCATCTGGAATTTGGTTATCTCACTTGTCCCCTTTATTGCTAGGTTAGGCTCTGGGCAGAGCGAGACCCACCCTGGAATTGCAGGCAGAGGCAAGGGGTTATGTGCCAGTCTTCCTCACCGGGGAGACAGAAAAGGGCTTCTTTTTTGGCACAGAGGGAGCTGAGGTCAAATGCTCTAAAGGCACATCAAAGAGAGAGCCAGTTTTGCCTAGCAGTTAAACTAGTAGCATGGTTTCTAGTTCTGAATTCTAGTCCTACCTTGAACTGAAAAAAACTGCCTGGGTGACTTTGGCCCAACTGCCAGGAGACTGTGAGTTCTAGTGCCACCTTAAGGTATAAAAGCAGCTGGGTGACTTCGGCCCAACCACCAGGAGGCGGTGAGTTCTAGTCTCACTTTAAGTGTGAAAGCCAGCTGGATGACTTTGGGCTCATCCTTCTCTCTCAGGCCAAAATCACTCAGTCACATAAGTCTATGAATGAATGAATGAATGAATGAATGAATGAATTTACATCAAAGAAGTCCTTGCAAGGTTCAGACAGTGGATCATCTATACATTGTAATATGGCCCTTTCCCGTCACCTCCAGCCTGATCTGACCTCTTGCCCGGATCTTTTGCCTTTTTCCAAAAATATTTGTGCTTCCGGTCAAAATTTATTCCCAAGAAAGGGAATCTCTTTTCTTGAAGTTAATCATCTTCCTGCTCTTTGCCTCCGGAGCAGAAAAAACTAGTTTGTGGAGGCAAGGAAACAAGTATCTATTTATAAGATTAAAGTTTAAAAGACAGGCTTAAAACTAAAACATCCAAAAGATACACATTTGATACAAAATAAGTATTAATCTAGTCAAGTTGACACTTTTCATCCCTAGGATAAGGGCAGGAGAGCTTGATGTTCTCTGGATTTCTTGGATTTTATTTATCGCAATCCTTTGAATGCGCCATAATTTGTGGCACCTCTTTTGGGGGGGGTGGGATATTCAGTGAGGCAATGTACAGAACAACTAGACACAACAACAGTTTTTTCCCAAATGCCATCACCTGCTAAGCAAATAATTCCCTCAACACTGTCAAACTACTCACTAAGTCTGCACTGCTATTCATCTTCTCATCGTTCCCACCACCCATCTCCTCACACTTATGACTATATGACTGTAACCTTGTGGCTGGTATCCTTAAGATTTATATTGACTGTTTCCCTATGACTATCATTAAGTGTTATACCATAAAGATTCTTGATGAACGATCTTTTCTTTTATGTACACCGAGAGTGTATGCACCAAGACAAATTCCTTGTGTGTCCAATCACATTTGGCCAATACAAAATTCTATTCTATTCTATTCTATTCTATTCTATTCTATTCTATTCTATTCTATTCTATTCTATTCTATTCTATTCTATTCTATTCTATTCTATTCCTATTATTTCTTTCATTCTATTCTATTCTATTCTATTCTATTCTATTCTATTCTATTCTATTCTATTCTATTCTATTCTATTCTATTCTATTCTATTCTATTCTATTCTATTCTATTCTATTCTATTCTATTCTATTCTATTCTATATATTAGAGTAGCGGTCCACAACATTTGCGGCTTAGCAGCCCAGCTATGGGGAAGGGGGAACTGAGCCTCCTCACTTGGCCCGGTTCCGAATAGTCCGGGGTGTGGTAGTGGGCTGCAGCCTGGGGTTAGGGACCCCTGTATTAGCGGGATTTCGTTGACAAATTATTAAAACAACTCAAAGTGTTGATGCAGCTGTTCATATAACAATTTTAATATACTGTATTTTTTGGAGTATAAATATATAAAACCTTAGTTTTTGGGGAAGAAAATAAGAAAAAAGCTGATTGGCAGGTGGATCGGCCTCCGGAATACCCCCAATCAACTGTTCCCAGAGGTGAATTTTAGCAACAGGTTCCTTGGTTGTGAGCTCTGTACCTTGCTTTTTTTTTTTCACTGCCTCTGAAACTTCTGAAACTCAGTTTCAGAAAAAAACTTTTTTTCCTGCCTCTGAAAGCCTCTGAAACAGAGCTTCAGAAAAAAGCCTCTGAAGCTCTGTTTGGAGGCTTCTTTTCTGAAGCTTCTTTTCTGATAACTTTTTTCAGCCTCTGAAACCTTCGTTTGAGAGGCTGGGTGGGGTTACATTCAGAGTAAAAGACACACCCAGATTTTTACCCTCTTTTTTGCGGGGAAAAGGTGTGTCTTATACTCCAAAAAATACGGTATCTAACATAAATATTCTTCACTGGCTTCCTTTGTCTGTGATCATTGCTCCCCTCCCTCCCTCTGTGTCTCCCCCTGTTTTTAATACTCTTTTTGGTCCACGCCTATCTGTCTGAGAATTACATCACTGGTCTTAATTCCCAATCTGACATTAAATTCCAGATTGACTTCCATTATGTCTTTCTGGATCTAATTCTTTCCTGTGATTTTACTACCCACCCCGTAATATAGGAGATGCTGTGTTATAATTCCGCTTTAGGCATGAAAGCTGGCTGGGTGATTTTAGGCTAATCCCCAGGAGACTGTGAGTTCTAGTCCCACCTCAGGCATGAAAGCAGCTGGGTGACTTTGGCCCAATCACCAGGAGATGGTGAGTTCTAGTCCTGTTTTAGACGCAATAACCTGCTCGGAGACTTTGGGCCAATCCCCAGGAGACTGTGAGTTCTAGTCCCGCCTTATGCACGAAAACTGGCTGGGTGACTTTGGCCAATCACCGGGAGCTGGAGAGTTCTAGTCCCACTTTAGCCAGGAAAGCCTGCTGGGTGATTTGGGGCTGGTCGCTCTTTCTCAGTCGAACTCACCATACAGGGTAGTTGTTGCTGGGTATTTCTCCATGGAGGAAGGAGTATTCCTTACGGTCACTGTCCGTTGTTACTTATAAAGGAATAAAGGCAGGAGATAAATACAATATAAAGAAATAAATAGCATTAATACTTGTGGTTCAGCTACACTAGATTGGACTTTTAGTGAGTAGCCACAACAGCAGTTCAACAGCTGGGCATGTCCTGATGTGACCTTTTCTACACTTGGGTTGAAAAAGCAGAAGGAAACGAGCAATGTTGATGCTTCTACTTTTTTTAAAACTCTTTTTTTTTTTGGGGTCCACGCCTACCTGTCTGAGAATTACATCACTGGCCTTAATGACAAGTCCTATATATCTTCTGCTCCACAGCCGCCAGTAACCTTTGGAAAGGGAAGTTCTCATATAGCTTTGGCAGTTCATGAACCATACGATTTTTGCATCTCTGGAAGTAATACGTGAAGTTTTCACGTATTCTTAATCTGCATACGAACAGCTGGCACAGTTCATGCCTAGGAAACCCAGTGCTAGCTGGTGTTTTGAGAGATGGAGTTAGCAAACAGCTTTTGAGACATTTTTCACCTTTATTATTATTATTTTTCCCCAGAGAAATGGTTTGGTTTGCAGTTTTGCTTCTCTCACAATTCAACTCCTTTTTACGTGTGAAGTGTACCAAATATAGACTTCCGAGCATTCTGAGAAAGGATTTGCAGCCTTTTGAGTTTTCACTCTTCGGTAATCCCACCTTCAGTTTTCATTTCGTCACGTTTAATTCATTTAAGATAATTAGGGTGTTAAAATGAGCGTGATACGCTTGAATGCTAAATCTAAAGGTGCATTAGCAAGATGGATAAGATAACTTTTATTGCCGTTTTTTTACTGTGAGCACACTGGCCCACATTAAAAATGAAATCCTGTTGCCTGCTCTCAAAAGAAAGTATATCTACCCATACATAACATATACTACATACATACATACATACATACATACATACATACATACATACATACATACATACATAACTGAAGAAGCTTCTTGGATGAGAGACAAACATTTTCTAGGAAAAAACGTCCAGTTGCCTTTTGAAAAAGCATGGGGCACCCATGATCTGGAACATTTGAGAATCTCGATAGACATTTATTGGGGAATTATATTACACTATGGCGGTGCAAAAATGCTTAATTCCCCATCTTGTTAAGTCTATCTGCAAACAGCTGTTCCTAACATTCCTCCGTATCACAGATCAGGTTGGATGGGCGTTGCAAATATGTTCTTTACTGTTGCAAATATGATAAGCAGCTTATCACATCCTTTCTCTCAAGCAATGCTAAGCCTTTCCCTTCTTACTTCTGACTGGGGTGCAAACAGAACCGCCCTGAGTCCGCAAGGAGAAGGGCGGTATATAAATCTAAATAAAATAAAGTAAAGTAAAGTAAAGAATAACAGAGTTGGAGGTCCAAGCAGGAGACTCTATACCAGGGCTGTCAAATTTTATAAAGCTTTAGTAAGACCCCATCTAGAATCCTGCATCCAGTTTTGGTCACCACACTATAAAAAAGATGTGGAGACTCTAGAAAAAGTGCAGAGAAGAACAACTAAGGTGATTAGAGGATTGGAGGCTAAAACATAGGATGAACGGTTGCAGGAATTGGGCATGGCTAGTCTAGTGAAGAGAAGGACCAGGAGAGACATGATAGCAATCTTCCAATATTTGAGGGGCTGCCACAGAGAGGAGGAAGGGGGTCAAGCTATTTTCCAAAGCACCTGAAGGCCAGACAAGGAATAATGGATAGAAACTGACCAAGGAGAGATTCAACCTGGAAATGAGGAGGAATTTTCTGACAGTGAGAACAGTCAATCCATGGAACAGGAGTTACCTCCAGAAGTTGTGGGAGCTTCATCCCTGGAGGCTTTCAAGAAGAGACTGGACTGTCATCTGTCAGAAATGGTGTAGGGTCTCCCGCTTGGGCAGGGGTGGGGGGTTCGACTAGATGACCCACAAGGTCCCTTCCAACTCTGTTCATCTCTTAATCTACTCTAAGAGTACAGAAGACTCCATACTTAACAAGAGTTGCAGTGTGGCATGGATGGAAAGTTTGTGGGCCATATCTCCGAGTGACAGGGAATTTTTGTTTTTAGACAGCCGTGTCAGCATTTTTTCTTCACGCCCATTATCTCTGCAATACCAACGGGCACCTCTTCCCGTCCAACCGTTTCTTACAACTCCGCAAATAGAATAGAATATTCTTTATTGGCCAAGCGTGATTGGGCACACAAGGAATTTGTCTCCGGTGCATAAGCTCTCAGTGTACATAACAAGCAACAAGTGATAAATCATAACCGCAATCATAAAATACCATCATCATCATCAATCGTAAGGTCCACCACTCAGTGATAGTCATAGGATACTAAATAAGCAGTCGACATAAATCATGGGTTCCCCATTGACTTTTTTCGTCAGAAGGTCGCATGACCCTGGGATACAGGAGCCGTCATAAATGTGAATCAGTTGCCAAGCTTCCGAATGTAAATGACGTAACCATGAGGATGCTGCAACGGTCATAAGTATGAAAAATGGTCACAGGTCACTTTTTTCAATAATAATGTCACTTCCAACAGTCACTTTAGTATCCTAAGGCCACACTTAAAATATTGCATCCAGTTTGGGTCGCCACGATGTAAAAAAGATGTGGAGACTCTGGAAAGAGTGCAGAGAAGAGCAACAAAGAGGATGAGGGGACTGGAGGCACAAACATATGAAGAACGGTTGCAGAAACTGGGTATGTCTAGTTCAATGAAGAGAAGGACCAAGGGAGACAGGATAGCAGTCTTCCAATATCTCAGGGGCTGCCCCAAAGAAGAAGGAGTCAAGCTCTTCTCCAAAGCCCCTGAGGGCAGGACAAGAAGCAACGGATGGAAACTAACCAAGGAGAGAAGCAAATTGAGGACCCAGTTTGTGGGGGCAATAAGCTGACTTTGTTTAATATATACAAAAGTATGAAGGCTATTGCTTAACGCATTGTAAGCCGTCCTGAGTCTCTGGAGCAGGGCGGCATATAAATCAAATTAAAACAAAAACAAGGACCGAGGAGAAATTTTCTGACAGTGAGAACAATTAATCGGTGGAACAACTTGCCTCCAGAAGTTGTGAATGCCCCGTTTTTAAGAAAACATTGGAGAAACCATTTGTCTGAAGTGGTGTAGGGATTCCTGCCTAAGCAGGGGGCTGGACTAGAAGACCTCCGAGGTCCCTTCCAACTCTGTCATTCTATTCTAAAAGATACTAAGTGTAAGTCGAAGAATACCTGTACTAGATAACTTCACTTAAAAGAAGCCAGCCGTTCTTCCTTCTCGGTTTTAGAATATTTATGGCTTTTGAGAAAAACTGGGTTTAACCTTGCAATATAGCTGAAAGCCAGCGTATTTTGAAATAAGTGCAGTATCTTATAGCCAGACTGATTATTACTATATTTTGCTCGAGCTGTAAGATGCAAATTCCTGAGCAATTCCATCCAGAACACCCGGTGATGATACTATTTATACATGAATGTGAATTTTTTTTGTTTCCTTCTGATGCTAGGCCCCGTGCTTATATTTTATAGTTGCACGCTATATTTGTTTAATTTTATATGGGGATTGTTAGTTGGTTGATCGTTTTGTTTTGTTTTTGGCTGCCGGCTGCCCAGAGTCACATTGCATGAACCGGGCAGCCTTATAAGCCTTAAACAAACAAAAAAAAAGAAGTTTCTAAATTTAAATTTAAACTGCTTCAAACGATGAGTAACCGGTTCGGTCAGCCAAACAGAAACATCTACGTATTAGCCATTGTTCAATCCTTATCTCTCGATGGGCTGGACAGCTCACCGTGGTGTAAGGAGCTGTTGATCTTGTGCCCTTGTTCGATTGCTGTTGTGGTTTTGTTGGGTTGTTGCGGTTGAGCTCTCTGAGCCTGCACGATTGCATTCCCAGTCTAGGCGACGAGTATAATTCAGCTTTTTTCTCTCTCTCTTATCACCCCGTGACACCTTTTCTAATTTGACAAGCTAGCGTAGAAGCGGGTGCCGAGCTGGCTAACGAAATGTTTGTTGGGAGAGGAACTCAGTACAGGTAGTCCTCGTCTTACGACCGCCATTGAGCCCAGCAATTTCCGTTGCTAAGCGGGACAGTTGTTAAGTGAGCTTGGCCCCATTTTCTTGGCACAGCTCTTCAGTGAATCACCACAGTTAAGTTAGTAGCAACAGGAAGAGCAGTTAAGATTTATATACCGATTCACAGTGCTTTCACAGCCCTATTATAAGAGATGCATAGAGTCAGCCTCTTGCCCCCAACAATCTGGGTCCTTGTTTTACTGACCTCAAAAGGACGGAAGGCTGAGACAACCTTGAGCCTGGTGAGAATTGAACTGTCCACAGTCAGCAGAATTAGCCTGCAATACTGCATTCTAACCACTGTGCCTCCATAGCTCTAGTAACACGGTTGTTAAGGAACTTGGCTTCCCCATAGACTTTGCTCCTCCGAAGGTCGCAAAAATGGATCCTATGACCTCAGGACACTGCAATCCTCATAACTACAGTAGTGGCCAAAATTGTGGAAACCTTTTGGGAAAAGTATATTTTCTCAAACTAGCTAATAACGCCACTTTTATTTGGGAGTAGTACCCCAAAATTATATATCAATCGAAAGATAATGTAATCAAGAATGTCATGCAATAACTTTGATGAAGGATTTGCTGTTAGAATAGCAGGTACGGTTTCAAGAAGAAAAGGGAAACTCATAGAAAAAAAGACATGAATAAAAATTATCACTATTTGCGCAAAGATTGAAAGCAGAGAAAATCCCTATGGAGGAAGAAATAATTAAGAAAATATTGGATTGTGCAGAAATGAATAGATTGACCTGGATACTTAAAGAAAGAGAGGAATCGAATATTTTCAGATATGGGGGCAATTTTATGATTGGTTGGAGAAGAGATATGCATGGAGTAATACTGTAAAGAAAGAGGGGAGAAATGTTATAACAAATGAAATGAGAAATATTAAGATATGAGAAATAATTGAGTAGGGAGAAGACACAAAAGATGCACTCAGACAATGCACTGATGGATTGATTATGAATTGTACATTTGTCTATACAAATAAACTTTTTTGCAAAAGAAAAATTTATCACCACATCAATTAATCCTTCGCTGGGTCACCTTTAGCATGAATGACGGCCTTACAACCTCTTCCCATGGAGGGAACCAAGTCTTTTAGTTCTGCAGCTGTTCTCATGGGAAACCAAGATTGAATGATGGCTTCTATTAACTGGGTTTGATTGCTGGTCACTTCTGACTAACCAGTTTCTTTAGTCGGCTCCATAGATTTTCCATTGGGTGAAGGTCTGGGCTATTCCCGGGTCATTCCAGCAGTGGAATAGGATTATTTTGAAACTCCCCCCCAAAAAAGTGGTGTTATTAGCCATCAAACCTCAAAAATACTCTTTTCCCAAAAGGTTTCCACAATTTTGGCCACCACTGTATGAATCAGTTGCCAGTTGCCACACAGGAGTTGTAAGTGTGAAAAAAGGTGATGTAACCTTTTTTTCAGTGCCGTGTCTGAACAGTCACTAAATGAACTGTCGTAAGAACTGCCAATCGTTCAGTCAGTCCTGAGCTACAACTATTCTCTACAGTTGCCCGTTTAGAAGGAAGGAAGGAAGGAAGGAAGGAAGGAAGGAAGGAAGGAAGGAAGGAAGGAAGGAAGGAAGGAAGGAAGGAAGGAAGGAAGGAAGGAAGGAAGGAAGGAAGGAAGGAAGGAAGGAAGGAAGGAAGGAAGGAAGGAAGGAAGGAAGGAAGGAAGGAAGGAAGGAAGGAAGGAAGGAAGGAAGGAAGGAAGGAAGGAAGGAAGGAAGGAAGGAAGGAAGGAAGGAAGGAAGGAAGGAAGGAAGGAAGGAAGGAAGGAAGGAAGGAAGGAAGGAACAATGCGAGTTTGAAAGACAATGGCATTTCTTGCTCAGTCTAGTAAATAACTTGTTCCTGCAGCATTTTCCTCCCAGGGTTTTTATCTGCTTAGAGCTTGTTGAATGTCAGGTCAATGGCTAATTGACTTTGGAGTTAATTACACCATCCTAGATAGCTGGATGGCAGCTTTCTCCATCCCCGCCCACAAGCATGAATGCACAAGGAGTTGTGAGTGCCCTGAGTTGCTTAGTGTAGCTATTTGAAAAGTGTTTGTCATCAGAACTCAACAAGGGGTGGAAGCACCAAGGTGTACATTAGATGTGCATCATCTCTTGATTCCCAGGATTGGACCACGTGGTTTTATTATTTTTATTCGATTTTTTTAAAAAATCCCTGCAGGTAGACTTAACCACCACAGTTGAGCCCAATATTCCTGTGGTTAAGCGAGCCTTGCTCCATTTTACGACCTTTCTGGCTAGGTTTATTAAGTGAATCACTGCAGTCGCTAAGTGAGTAACAGCATTGTTTAAGGCGAATTTGGCTTCCCTGCTCGTCAGAAGGTTGCAAAAGAAGATCCTTTGACCACGGGACACAGAAACGGTCATAAATATGGGTCAGTTGCCAAGCGTTTGAATTTTGGTCACATGAGGATGCTG
The DNA here is from genome assembly GCA_038048745.1 of Coluber constrictor foxii. Taxonomy (NCBI): domain Eukaryota; kingdom Metazoa; phylum Chordata; class Lepidosauria; order Squamata; family Colubridae; genus Coluber; species Coluber constrictor. The sequence continues at coordinate 5,038,395 of CM075962.1, read as the reverse complement.
CAAAAGTCCTAACTGTGAAAAACCGTCCTAAATCACATTTTTCAGTGTCCATTGTAACTTTGGTCATTAAGTGAACTGTTATTAAGCGAGGACTATTTGCAGTTTGGTCAGCTCAAGGTGGCAAAAATACCTTGTACAGGTAATAGCAACAGCACTTAGGCTTACCGCTAGTCCTTGACTTACAACAGTTCATTTAGTGACTCTTCAAAGTTACGACGACACTAAAAAAAAAATGTGACGACGGTTTTTCCCCATTCACAACCTTTGAAGGATGCCCGTGAACATGCGATGAAAATTCAGGGGTTTGACAAGTGACTCATATTTATGACGGTCGCTGTGTCCCAGGTTTTTTTGCGACCTTGTGACGAGGAAAGTCAAGGGGGCAGCCAGATTCACTTAACAACCAGGTTACTCACTTACTGACTGCAGTCATTCACTTAAACAACTATGGCAAGAAAGTCATAAAATGGGGCAAAACTCCTTTAACAAATGTTGCAGTTAATAAAAAACATGGACTCAAAAGTGTGCCCAGCTTGTGTACCTACATATATATATATATATACATATATATATACATACATATATATATATATATATATATATATATATATATATATATATATATATATATATTTAATATATATACATATATATATATTTAATATTTTTGCTGATAATTATATAAATAAGGGAGGCTGTTATAGATCTATTTCGAGCTTATTTGCTCTCGTCAGACAGTCATACCCTTAACAAACATACATACATACATACATACATACATACATACATATATATATATGTCTCCCACAATGCATCACTAAAATCTGTTTGCAACCATAATGAAGAGAAGAACCCAGTGGGCTCCCACAATGCAACACTAAAATCTGTTTGCAACCATAATAAGGAGAATAGCCCAAAATGTAGTGAATTGTGATTTCACTCAGTAGTGGTTCCAAAAGATCTCAGTTATGTAGGAAAAACCTGGCCTAAAAAGAAAAGCACACATTAACCTACAAAAATAAGAATAGTCTCATTCGTCATCTTCAGGCTGGTGTTCTCGGCTTCGTGCTTCCAGGAGCAATGTGAGATTGCAGCTGTCTCTTTTAACTGCTAGTGGGGGTGGGAGCTGATTGGGTGGGAGCTTGGCTGTGTTCTGATTGGGTGGAGGTGTGTTCTGATTGGTTGGGGGCTTGGCTGTGCTCTGATTGGATGGGGGGTTGGTTGTGCTCTGATTGGCTGGGGATATAATATATATATATGTTTTTCTCTTTAGTCAGGTTCTTCCTACGTAAACCAAGATTTTTATGCAACCCTAGTTCAGTGAAATCACAATCCACTAGTTTGTAGGCTTTTTTTTCAAAGAAAAGAAAACAAATACTGTACCTTTACAGGGAGGATCCATGGGATGAGGATGTGGCTAACTGATGAGGACAAATAAGTCCGAAATAGATCTATCTTAGTCTCCTTAGTCTCCCAATGGGCAGCAGAGTGCAGTTTCTTTTAATACTGGGGAATGGGGAAGAAGAACCATTCATTTCCCTTATTGTAAAGGAAACTGTTTTGTTGTCAAAGATAACTGGAAAATACAGTTTTTCCGCTCAGAAATGTCCTTTTTCTTCCTCCTCCTTCAAATCATCCGAAGTGTTGCTCACGCCTTGTTGCTTTGGTTTCGTTTCTGCAGGGAACACCGTTAGCAACTTGATTTTCATTTTCCCTCCCATCTATGGTGCAATCCAGAGTTACAAAGACGGCCTTGAGAAACGCTACATAATGGCTTACTTGTGTGTCACAGGTACGTGAGCTTCTCCTCCATTCTATGACGTGGTCCGACCGAATGCTTTTTCTCCCACTTCAAGGGTCTCTCTAGTTTGAAAGCCCAGCTTGTGTGCCCACGCGAAATACAGCTGGAATAGTGTGACATTGTTAAACTTTCAGCCCTGAGAAATAATGTGAGCTGTTCTAAGAAAATTTTTCATCCAGCAGCTTTTTTTCCAAATCTGTTTAGAATTTCATGACATTTTTGTCTCTATCTATCTATCTATCTATCTATCTATCTATCTATCTATCTATCTATCTATCTATCTATCTATCTATCTATCTATCTATCTATCTATCTATACAGAGAGGCAGACACAGAGACAGATTAGATAGTCTCTGTGTGTGCCTCTCTGTATATATCTGCCTGCCTGCCTGCCTGCCTGCCTGCCTGCCTGCCTGCCTGCCTGCCTGCCTGCCTGCCTGCCTATCTATCTATCTATCTATCTATCTATCTATCTATCTATCTATCTATCTAATCTATCTAATCTATCTAATCTATCATTTATCCTATCTATCTATCTATCTATCTATCTATCTATCTATCTATCTATCTATCTATCTAATCTATTATTTATCCACTCTATCTATCTATCTGTCTGTCTGTCTGTCTGTCTATCCATCCATCCATCCATCCATCATCTATCCATCATATATCCAATATCTATCTATCTATCTATCTATCTATCTATCTATCTATCTATCTATCTATCTATCTATCTATCTATCTATCTATCTATCTATTATTTATCCACTCTATCTATCTATCTGTCTGTCTGTCTGTCTGTCTATCCATCCATCCATCCATCCATCATCTATCCATCATATATCCAATATCTATCTATCTATCTATCTATCTATCTATCTATCTATCTATCTATCTATCTATCTATCTATCTATCTATCTATCTATCTATCTATCTATCTATCTATCTATCTATCTATCTATCTATCTATCTATCTAATCTGTCTCTGTGTGTGCCTTTCTGTATATCTATCTGCCTATCTACCTATCACCTATCTATCTATCTTTCATCATCATCATCATCATCATCTCTCTCTCTCTCTCTCTCTCTCTCTCTCTCTCTGTTCGATTTATATATGCCGCCCTTCTCCGGAGACTCAGGGCAGCTTACAATGCATTAAGCAATAAGCAATAGCCTGTTTCCGCCAGAATAAAACATCCCCTGATAATAAACCCAATCAGGCTTTTGAGCGCATGGCAATAAGGCCAAGCACTTATTTCAGGGTTCAAAAAAATATAAGACAGGGTATTATTTTTGGGGAAACACGGTATTTATCTTCCATCTGTCTGTGTGTGTCTCTATGTATATCTATCTATCTGCCTATCTCGCTGTCCGTCCGTCCGTCCGTCTGTCCATCCATCCATCTCATCTGCCTTCCTGTCTTGTACATATCTCTGTCTGTCTGTCTGTCCGTCCCTCCCTCCATCTTTAAACATTTTTACCTGTACCATAAAACAGTACAGGTAGTCCTTGACGTACAACAGTTTGTTTGTTTGTTCAAGGACTTGTTTAGAAATTTTATGCGACCACCTGTGCCGTTAAAACGGCATTGGGAAAAAAAAGCAACTTAAGACGGTTTTTCACAGTTACGACCAGTTACAACCATGGACACGCGATCAAAATTCAGATGCCTGGCAACTGACTCGTATTTACGACGGTTGCAGCGTCCCAGGGTCACGTGATCTCCTTTCTGCGAGCAAAGTCGGTGGGGAAGCCAAATTCACTTAACAACCCTGTGACTACCTTAACTGCAGGGATTCAGTTAACAAACATGGCCGGAAAAGCTCACTTAAACCAATGTTCTCGCTTACCAACATAAATTTGGAGCTCAGATGTGGTTGTGGTGTTGAGGCCTCCCTGTACACAGTTAATCAGCCCATCACCACCTGTTCAAAGAAGAGAGCCCCAGTGAGTTTTGTTCAGGGTGTGATGAGCCCAAAGCTGCAGAGACTTGCCGGGTTGCCACCTAGAAATTCTTCCGGCCGTGTTGAGGCGTCATGCAGATTTGACAGCCCATCAAATGTCTCCTGAACGGGGAGGCCTCCGAGGCATTGAAACCAGACAGTGGCCTAAGGCAACCACATCATTGCCAGCTCCTCAAATTTTTAAGTAGCTCAGGCTATCCTGAGGCTTGCCGCCTGTCCAGATACTTGAAAAAAGGGCCCCCCAAGTACCTCTGAACAGAGGCACAGACTGTTGACTTACAATAGTCCATTTAGTGACTGTTCAAGGTTATAACGGCACAGAAAAAGTGGCTTAGGCCCATTGTTTTTTTTTTTAAATTAGATTTATATGCTGCCCTTCTCTGAAGACTCAGGGCGGCTTACATTGCATTAAGCAATAGCCTTCCTACTTTTGTATATTTTATACAAAGTCAGCTTATTTCCCCCACAAACTGGGTCCTCAATTGACCCACCTTAGAAAGGATGGAAGGCTGAGTCGACCTCGAGCCTGGTGGGATTCGAACTGGTGCAATTGCAGACAGCTGGATGTTAATAACAGGCTTTAGTCTGCTTACCAGCCTGTTGAGCTATCCAGGCTCTTAATTGTTCCACACTTACGCCCGTTGCAGCATCCCCATGGTTGCTCATGGGATTTACATTCAGATGCTTGACAACTGGTTCTTATTTATGACGGGTGCAGAGTTCCCGGTGTCTGTGTGTGTGTGTGTCACGTGATCCATTTGGTGGCGTTCTGACACGCAGAGTCAATCGGAGGGGGGCAGATTCACTTAACAACCGTTTGACTAACTTAACAACCGCAGTGATTCCCTTAGCAATGGTGGCGAGAAAGGTCCTAAAGTGGGACCAAACTCCCTCAACACATGTCTCGCTTAACAACGGAAACTTGGGGCTCAGTTGTGGTCGTAAGTCGAGGACCACCTGTACTCTCCAGGACTCCAGGTCCCATAAACCAGCCTACAGTTCTTCGTCTTCTACTTATGAAGTCATAAGCATGAAAACCAGTTATAACTCACTTTTTTCTGCGCTGTTGTTAACTTTGAACGGTTGTAAATTGAGGATTACCTATCCCGTTTCCCCGAAAATAAGACCCCACTGGAAAATAAATCCTAGCATGATTTTTCAGGATGCTCGTAATATAAGCCCTTACCTCCCAAAATAATCTCCAGTTAAGATTGTCAGCCGGATGGATGCATTTAGTACCGTATTTCCCCCAAAAGAAGACCCAACTGGAAAATAAATCCTAGCATGATGCTCGTAATATAAGCCCTACCCCCAAAATAATCTCCAGTTAAGGTTGTCAGCCAGATGGATGCATTTAGTACCGTATTTCCCCAAAAATAAGACCTAACCAGAAAATAAGTTGTAATCAAAATGGAATATGAACTGGGTTAGTAGAATAATGAGGACTTTATCAATAAGGATTAAAGAACATAATTATAAAGTTGTCTGGAAGTGGTATTTGACCCCAATAAGACTTTTTCAAATGGATAATAAAGTGGATAAAATGTGTTGGAGATGTAAAGAGGAACTTGGGACATACGCTCATATGTGGTATAAATGTAATGGGGTTGAACTGAAAATGAAATATTTGAAATGATTAAGAAGAGGGTCAAACTGAAATTGGAAACCATATTCTTATTAATACTGAATGAAACAACATTAACAACTGGAGAAAGAGAATTGGTGAGGATTTTGGTTATAATGGGGAGAATTATAATTGCTAGATATTGGAAATTAAATGTTGACTTAAAATTAGAAGAATGGTATAATGAAACACGGAAATTTGCATTAAATGATAAATTGACTTGTGATATCAAAAGTTGTAATGCGTCTTTTGGAGCAAAAATTAATATAAGACCCATTCTTATTTTCGGGGAAACATGGTACATACATCTGTTTCCTGCTTGTAAGATCCCCCCAGAGAAGCCTTATGGTTGAACGGGGGTGGCATGTACATTTTATAATAAATAAACCAGAAAAAAGATAGGTATCGATGTATCAAAAGTAGGACTGGCAGAAAGGAGTAATTCTGTCTCTACTTGGAATTCTTCTCACAATCCTTTCTCATTTGGATTTCAGCCGTGGGCCTGGGCTCCTGGTGCTTCCACATGACTCTGAAGTATGAAATGCAGGTTAGTAGCCCTGGGGAAAAGTTTTGCGTCCGTTGCGCTTTCCTGGTTGATCGGTAGGGGTGCTGAGAGTGTGTTTATAGTGTGCTTTGCTGTAGATTAGGTGCTCTCATTTTCAGCTCTTAGTGACCACATACGCCATGCTGGGGATAGTTAAAATAACTTCATCCAATTAGCCAGTGGAACAACTTGCCTCCAGAAGTTGTGGGTGCTTCATCCCTGGAGGTTTTCAAGAAGAGATTGGACAGCCAACTCAGTCTGAAATGGTATAGGTCAGGGGTGGGCAAATGTGGCTCTTTTACAACCTGTGGACTTCAACTCCCAGAATTCCTGAGACAGCCAAGCTTGGCTGTCTCAGGAATTCTGGGAGTTGAAGTCCACAGGTTGTAAAAGAGCCACATTTGCCCACCCCTGGTATTGGTTTTCCTGCTTGAGCCCGGGGTTGGACTAGAAGACCTCTAAGTCCCTTCCAACTCTCTTATTCCATTATTCTGTTATAATTGTGCAAAACAGAAGGGTTTTTTTTTTTGAAAGCTAGGATTAGCCCCAAATAGGCCTCACTTCAAGAACCCCAAGGAAATGAGCTGTGAGAAAATTTCCAGTCTGATTCGCTGCTTCGCCAAAAACCCCATGAGGTCACTGTTTCAACCTCTGTGAATACCTGCCGTTATTAAGTGAACCCCATGGTCGTTAAATAAATCTTCCTTACCCCATTCCGTCTGCTGTCAGAAGCCGGCTAGGAAGGTCACAGATGGCAACCCCATGACCCCCCGCATGCCACAGCCCTCATAACTACTTGCCAAGGGCTTGAATTTTGATCACATGGCCACGGAGATGGTGCAACGGCCATAAATATGAGGAACGGACGTTAGTCACTTTTTCCAGTGCTGTGGTAAACTTCACTTAATAAATTGTAAATTGAAGCTGCAGCAGAGAACGGCAAGAGCGTATAGCCAAATGGTTGTGGTGTGGTTGCCCCCGCAGTGGTTACACCATTGTCCCAACACTGCATGCAATCTGAACCGCTTACACACACACACACACACACACACACACACACACACACACACACACACACAGCCAAGTGCCAAATCTTAGTGATACCATTGCCAAAACTCAGTGGCAGAGCTTCTCACAATTCTAAGGGAGAATTTTACCACACAATGGTTGTGGTAAAATAGCTTAACTGAATTAAAAAATAATTCCCTTACACAACCACCCTCCAATTTAAAAGATGGAAAACTTTGGGTCCATTTCCTTTGCCTTTTCTTCTCCGTTGCAGTTCTTAGCTCCCCTCCGCCTAGATAGATAGATAGATAGATAGATAGATAGATAGATAGATAGATAGATAGATAGATAGATAGATAGATAGATAGATAGATAGATGATAGATAGATAGATAGATAGATAGATAGATGATAGATAGATAGATAGATAGATAGATAGATAGATAGATAGATAGATAGATAGATAGATAGATGATAGATAGATAGATAGATAGATGCTGACCCTTTTATTAAAAGTTGCCCTGCTCTGACTTTCTGCATTTTGACTTGGGGCCGCCATCTTTCTTTGAGTCTTTTCTGTCAGTATTAATAATCTTCCCCCCCCCCCCCTGCTTTTTGTAGCTATTGGACGAGCTGCCCATGATCTACAGTTGTTGCGTTTTTGTCTACTGCTTGTAAGTATCCCTCATCAGTTTCTCTTTCATAACTGATTAACAATTAAGAGTTCCTCGCGGGCTTAACATTTATCTCACTCACGTAGACATGGGCGCTGAAATAGCTATTGGAGATACAGTAGTGAATCTGCAGGGAGGGACTAGAACTCTCCATCTCCTGGTACCTGGCCTAGTCACCCAACCAGCTTTCATAGCTAAGCAGAACTAGAACTCACCATCTCCTGGTGGTTGGCTCAAAGTCACCCAGCTTTGTTAGCTCTAGAAATCATTACTTTCTGGTGATTGACTCAATCAATCAAGTTTTAGTGCCTAAAGCAGCACTAGAACTCACAGTCTCCTGGTGATTGGCCCAAAGTCACCCAGCTGGCTTTCATGCCTAAGGCAGGACTAGAACTCACAGTCTCCTGGTGATTGGCCCAAAGTCACCCAGCTGCCTTTCATGCCATCTCACCATCTCCTGATGGTTGGCTCAAAGTTACCCAGCCAGCTTTCATGGCAGGATTTTCACGGAACTACAACTCACCATCACCTAGTGATTGACTCAAAGTCACCCAGCCAGCTTTCATAGCTATGATAGGACTATCTCCTGGTGATTGACTCAAAGACATCCAGCTGGCTTTCATGCTTAAATTGGCACTAGAATATGTCATTGTCCCAAAGTCACCCAGCCAGCTTTCATGCCTAATGTGGGACTAGAATTCACCCTCTCCTGGTTTCTAGTCCGGTGCCTAGTTTTAGGCAAGGTGATGGGGATTCTTGGAAACTACTACTGTCTATAACTTGTATGTCAGTAAAGAAATCAGATTCTGCGCACAAAACACATTTTTCGCTTGGTTATTTTTTAATAATTTTTAGCTTTCTCGTTTTTGAAGATTGAATTTTCCTGCAAAGAGAAGTGGCTACAGCGAATTGAATGCTGATGTTAGACGGTAGTAATTCTGAGAGGAAAAATAAGCATCCGTGTTTGACATCCTATATTTTTTTTCCAGTCACTCTCAAACAAAACCAAACCTGTCGAGACAACTTCCCCCTCCAAATAAGCTGATTATGAGTTTCTTGGGTACTAAATTTATCAAAACGTTATTAAAATTGGTGCTCTTGGGACAATTTGATGGAGCTGCGAAGCCCATAATGTGCTTTGAACGTTCGATTTTTCCCATTTTTCTTTCTCTAATCTTAACTGTACTAAAATGAACGTATCTTTTTATGTTCACTGAGAGCAGATGCACCAAGACAAATCCCTCGTGTGTCCAATCACACTTGGCCAATAAAAAAATCTACCCTATTCTACGTACGAGAACCGTCATGGTCTCCTTTTATAATACTGGTTAACACGCAGGAGGGAAAATTTCCTCGTAAGATACCGCTTTTGCTAATGTGAAACAACTTTGTTCTTGGCATATCCCACGCCTCTTGCTTTATTATACATGGATCTAATTTTAGAGAAAGGGGGAAAAGGAACACAAAAAAAAATTCTTTTCTTATGAGTAGAAAGAGTATTCTTTGAAGCATGACTAAAACGGGGTATGCCTCTGATCGAAACAAGTTTGACAAGTTTGCCATTCAGCTTTGCTAAAGCTGAAAACAAAACAGAAACATAGGAATAAATTCAGATTCCCCTTCATTTGGAAAAAGGTATAACCTGGTGGGGTTTTTTTCCCCCCTCTCCCACGTTACCATGGCTTTGAAAATGATCAGCTTTTCTGCAGAATTATAGAACGAAGCGGGATCTCAGCCACTTCCCGCAAGCTTGACTCTTAGTCTTTTAGTCTTTCGTAATTTTAATCGGTTTTTATATGCCTACATTTTATGATAATGTAAGCCTCCCAGAGCCACTTCAAACACCAGATGGGCAGTCTATAAATTTAATGAGGAATAATAATAATAATAATAATTATTATTATTCCTTATCGGCAGAAATTTACAAATGAGATCCTTTTACCGTTCGGATCCTACACTCCACGGAGAATTTAAAACTGCACAAACGGGTTTTGTGTGCTCCAGGTCTCCCGAAAGAATTCCTGTTCGAAAGCCCGAGGACAAATTGCGGGCTAAGGATTTATTTTGCCTTCCTTTTGCATCCTTAATCTTTCTCCTTCGTGTTTCTTTTAGGTACGAATGCTTCAAGTACAAGAAATCAATCAACTACCCTCTTCTCTTTCTACTACTAGCCTACAGCATTGGCGTCAGCATAGTAAGTGAGATTTGTCTTACGCAAAGCTGTTTTTATTATGAGGTGGGGCTGCTTGCAAACCGTGAACTCGCCCACTGCGTTCCTTTCCCTTCTGCATTTCAGGTAGTCCTCGGCTTAACGACCACAATTTGGCCCAAAATACCCATTGCTAAGTTAGTCGAGTTGTTAAGTGAATTTGGCCCCATTTCGCGAAATTTCTTCCCATGGTTCTTAAGTGAATCGCGATGGCCATTAAGTTAGGAACACGATTGTTGTATAAATATTTGTTATTGTTTTATATCACAAGTTCCATTTCTATATTGAACAGGTGTTCAATATATGTTGATATATATGTTTTCTAGGTGTCCAAAGTGTTAAAATATAAACATCATAATCATTATAAGCATGTACATATAAACATATATGCGATAATACCAATCGTTACTGAAAAGTATGCTATCTTCCATTATGGTATCAATTTTATAAACCATCAAAATCTTTACTCATCAGTTTTTCTTTCTCGTGTAGTCCATATTTCACATAAATCCACTCCTCTAACCTCTGTATCTGTCAGCTAACCATTTGTAGAATAGTTCCCATGTTATAAAATATTCCAAATCTTCTTTTTCTTTGATTTTTAGCGTTAGCCTATCCATTTCTGCACATTCCGGAATTTTTGTGATTATATTATCATCTGTAGGGGTTTCTACCTCTTTCCAGTATTGTGCATATGCAATCCTGGAACACGGTTGTTTAAGGGAATTTGGCTCCCCTGCCAACTTTGCTTGTCAGAAAGTCACAAAAAGCGAGATTACATGACCCAGGGGGACACTGCAGCCGTCGTAAACGCGAAGCATCTGCCAAGCGTCCGAATTTTGATCGGGTGACCGTGGGGATGCTGCAGTGGCCATGTGAAAAATGGCCATAAGTCCCTTTTCTTTGGTGCCGTCGTAACTTCCAACGGTCACTAAACGAATGGTTGTTTCACACCGCTGTACCGTGGTATGGAAAAGCATTTTATTTTATTTATTTATTTTGTTTTATTGCAACAATGGTGAATTCTCCCAAATGAAAAACATCTATAGCTTTGTTTCTCAACCTTTTCCACTTTAAACTGGGTGGACTTCAACTCCCAGAATTCCCTAGCCAGCCATGTCAGGCTGGAGAATTTTGGGAGTTGAAGTCCACCCAGTTAAAAGTTGCAGAGCAGCTTCCATCCCATCCTTCTCAGACATTTTTCTGATCAACTGGTTTTGCTTTCAGCACATTTAACTAAAATTAAAGATTTAGCCGCTGCCTTCACAGAGCTTGTTTAATTTGAACCGTGATTAATTTGGGGGGGGTGTGTGTATGTGTGTGGCTTAATGTGTCAGCCCGTTTAGTTAATGACTAATTTGTTCAACTTTTGGTTAAGACCAGAAAATGAATGACTCAGTAAAATAGCATAGCGTCAACCTGGCTAGTGAATGTCCCTTGGGAGTTGGGCGGCATAGAAATATGATTAAAATTAAATTAAATTAATTAATTAAATTAATGTCTAGGTGTCATCCTAGCAAATAAAATGTGGCCCAAGTAATGTAGAAGGACACAGTTCAACCTCTCTGTAGCTTGGTGCCCTCCAAAGCAGTATTTCTCAACCTTGAAGGTATATGGACTTCAACTCCCAGAATTCCCCTGCTAGCCTGGAGATCATTGGTCTAAGCCAGGGGTGTCAAACTGGTGGCCTACGGGCCGGCTGCGTCACACGCAGGCCACACCCACCCCAGTTCCGCAAAGGGGAAAAAAACTGCCGTGAAATGTCACACGATGGCAACAGGACACAGCGAGTTTGACATCCGGGGTCTAAGCACCGTTCTCAACCGTAGCAGTTTGAAGACATATGGACTTCAGCTCCCAGAATTCCCCAGCCAGCATGGAGCTTATTGGTTTTAAGGCGGTGTTTCTCAGCTGTAGCAGCCCGAAGATATATGGACTTCAATTCCCAGAATTCCCCAAGGTTGAGAAACATTGTCCTAAGGTGATGGCGAGCATATGGCGCATGTGTTACAGGTATCACACAGCGCCCTCTCTGGGCATGCGAGCTGCCATCCCTGTTCAGCTCTGCCACGTGTGTGCGTGTGTCTCCCGCTGATCTGTCCCCCTCTACACACACCCACAAAAACACAGCCAGTCGAGGGTTAAAGAAGCACTTGGCACACTCCACAGTTCTTATCTCCAACTTGGCAGCGATATTCACACCGTCTGCCAAGTGCTTTAATTGTTCACAGAAAGAAAATCACATACGTAGCTTTGCCAAAATCTGTTCTTTTAGCAGCTTCAGGCTCCAATGACTACTAGATTGAGTTTTGTTCGTCACAGGGATCACTGACCACCACCCTCTCTTATATAGTCTCTGGGGTGTGATCCAGTGATTCATTGGTCCTGTGACTCAAGTCCAGTGACTCAGGTCTATTCCCTCGCACGTCTCCTCAGCTGCTGCAAGCGCTTATCTCGCCTTCGTTGACGTGCGTCCAGGAATGACGTCTCTCCCTCACTCTCATCTGAGACACCTGTTTCCCCACTACTTTGCTCTCTTTCAGCTGGCACCTGAGACGGTGCCAGAGGGGGGGGGGGCTGGGAGATCTGGCTGGCTCCTCTTCCTCATGCTCAGAGCTTCCTTCCTCCAATGGGATAGGCTCAGAGGACGGGGCCACAACACCCGCCGGCCAGGTGCTCATCAGGTCTCTGTCATGTATGCTCGGGGGTGGGGCGCGGGCGAGGGGAGTTGTGTGCGCATGCTCGGGGGGTCGCGGGGGCAGGGCACGTGCGGGGGGGGCGTGCGGTCACGCGGGATGCTGCAAAGGTAACTGGGAAAAATGGTCACAAGCCCGTGTGTTCAGTGCCGTTGTAACTTTGAACGGTCATTAAATGAACTGTCTTAAGTCGAGGACTACCTGTCCTCACTACTGCTACTCGCTACTGTAATCAAATCTATTCATCTCGCTTCTGGTCATCCTCTTCTTTTTCCTTCCGACTTTCCCAGCATTATAAACTTCTCCAGAGAATTAGATCTTCACGCAATTTGTCCAGAATATGATAATCTGAGCTTGAGTGGTGCTTTGTTCCAGGATCGGTTACTTTATTCTTCACTGTATGCAGTTGCTTATTTACCAAAGGCACGCCAAAGTTCAAAACCACCAACACTCCTACTCCTTCAGAGCCCAACTTTGAAAACCGTTGCTTGTAGAACTCCTTTTTTTTAAGAAAAAAAAACCTATATAATTTTATTGAAAAATTTTAAACGGGGGGATAAGACTAACGCTAAATGAAACAGAATGACAAAGGAAAAAAAGGAAAGAAAGAAAAGAGGAAAACTAAAAGTGACAAAAAGAAAAAAAGATGAGCGGAAAAATAGAAAAGGGGAAAAAGTTCCGAAGAAGTGACTTCTGATCTTCACAGCAGCAATAAATACAATTATTCCCTCTCTGTCTAAAGTTACATCATGATTCCCTTCTTTCCGTATTCCGCCTTATCCAATTATCGAAAGCCTTAAAGTTTATTTTTATTTTTACCAGGCAAAGAGACCATAAAAGGTTTCCAGTCACCAATAAACGCAGGCGTTGTCTTCTCTCTAATCACACAAATCGATTTGAACTTTTCAGCAACTTCTGCCCCTTCGCCAACCATTCCTTTGTTGGGGGTATTGCCGTATACCCGTGATGGCGAATCTATGGCACACGTAACCATATCGGTGATCGGCCAGCTGTTTTTCGTGCCTTCTTGGGGCCACCAGAAGTAGGAAAACTGGCTGTTTCCTGCATCCGGAGGACCTCAGAGGTGGTGGTGGGGAAGGCCCATTTTTCTCTCTCCCCAGCCCTCCCCAGAGTCGGAAGGATGAAAATGGTCTCCCTCCCCCCCCCCCCCCCGAGGCACTCCGGAGGCTGGAAATGGCCCGTTTGCCAACTTCCGAAGTTTCCTACCTCCGGGGGTCGAGTGTCCAGCTGCGCTCAACATCACGCCGTGAAAGCCACATCGTGAAAGCATCCTTGCCAGCTGAGTTACAGGGGGGTGGGGTGTCACGGGTGCAGGTGGTGGTAAATTAGGTGAATCCGGACAGGAGCTAGACATGCACAGGTGGTGGGCTCAGAGGGATCGCGAGGGGAGGCAAGGGGCAAAACAGCAGAACCGGCTACCAACACCATCATGAGGGAACGACGTCATCTACGCGCACCACGGAGGGAACTTCAGTTATACCTGTGGTCCAGCTGATCGTCATCATGGAAATGCGCCCATACCCCCGCTATATAAAGCAGCTGCGTCTGGCTGCAATTGCGCTGTATTTTTATTTGCCTAAGCAATCCGGTTTCGAGCTGAGCTCTTGTCACGAAGTAAAGCCAGGATCACCACCTCACGCCCGAGTCGTGTGTTTTTCCTGCGCCTTTGTATTCGCAGTCCGGCGGAGCCGAGACCGGGGTGGGGTGGGTGGGAAAGGCCATTTTCTCCCTCCCCAGACTCCTAGAAAGGCTCTGGAGGCTGGGGACAGCAAAAAAAAAGGTCCCACTGGAAGTTGGCAAACATGTCATTTTCAGCCTCGGGGGGAGAGGGGGTAGGTTGTTTTTGCCCTCCCCAGACTCCTAGGAAGGCTCTGGAGGCAGGGGAGAGCAAAAATTGGGTCTACCGTGCCATCATGTGCCAGGGGAGCGGCGAGGGGGGGATCGCACACGCATGCACAGGTGCAGGGCACATAGAATTGTGGGTGTGGGCATACACGTGTACGTGACACACACACACACACTGCTCCTGGCACGCAATGGCAAAAAGGTTAGCCATCACTGCCATATATCTGTCCATCTTTGTGCGTCAAATAATAATATTGCTGCCGTTTGTCCTATATGAAAACAGCCGTGACTTTTCCCCCAATTGTTTATCCATCAGTCCCAAGCAGTTGATAATGTCTCGTGTTTGCTTTTCTTCCAGGTATACCTAAACTGGAAACAGCCCGTGTTCCATCAGGTAATTGCTTCTTTCTTTCCGTTTCAATTTAGGAAATGTTACTGCCTTGTCCGTTTCTTTAAAAAAAAAAATCCCCTAGCCTGTTGGATGTGGATCTTGGCTGTCCCGAAAGCCAAGATCCACGCGTGGAGATCCAGATAAAACTGATTTATTGCTAAAAAGTCTATGCGTAGGAATCTTATCAACTCACAGTCAGAGCACCTGCTAAGACTTAAATACGGGTCAACTGAATTCAAAGAAAGTCAGGCTTCGTTCTCTTCGTCCTCCCCCTAAAAAAAGCTATTTACGACCCGGTCCCCATATTACGGCCCTGCGGTTGTTCACCCTTGTGACTGATCGCAGGGAAGCCGCAGTGCCTCCCCAGTTATCTTCTCTCCATTCCCCTTCCCTGCAGGGGCAAGGGCTTTCTTCCTATCCCATCAGCAGGGATGGGATTCAGCCAGTTCGGGCGAATTGGTAGTTCCGACAATCAGCAGGCCCCACTCACCCGGCCCCACCCTATCCTGTCCTATATTTCCTTCTTTCTGGCTCAGCTGATTGGCGCGGCACAGCTGATTCTACTTACCGGGTAAGCCTGCCTTAGAAGGTAAGCAGCTGAGCTTCAAATTGCGGTATTCTGAACGCTGCGCGCAAGCGTGTTAAGCACGCGCTCGCGGAGCTGTTAAACCGGTTGCAGCCCATCAGGTGCCATTCAGGTGCAGGTGCCATTCTGCTTTCCTAATGCAGGAAATTCCTCGGTCAATATGGCTATGCGTCAATTCCTTGGAGGTCTTCTCGTCCAACCCTTTGCTCAATCAGGAGACCCTCTCCCATCCCAGACAAGTAACCGTCAAAGCCTCTCTCTAAAAACTCAAGTGATGGAGCAGCCACAGCTCCTGGTGGCAAGTTAATTGTTCTCCCTCTCAGGAAGTTTCTCCTTAATTCTAGATTGCTTTTCTCCTTGATTAGTTTCCTTTTTTTTTTTTAATTTTCAAAACAAACTTTAACTCTCAAATGTATACAAAAACAGTTAAAAAAACATATTAAAATATCCATGTCCATAAATCGTATTCTATGATGAAATTCATTTCTACTCTCTTAAGTATCTATATGTGATTACTATACATATACACATATACATACATACATCTCCTTGATTAGTTTCCATCCGTTGTTTCTTGTCCTGCCTTCAGATGCTTTGGAGAATAGTTTGATTCCCTCTTCTTTGGGGCAGCCCCTGAGATATTGGAAGACTGCTCTCATGTCTCCCCTAATCCTTCTTTTTATTAAACTAGCCATGCCCAGTTCCTGCAACCGTTCTTCATATGTTTTAGCCTCCAGTACCCCAAGTTAATAGGAGAAAAAAAATAATAATAGGAGAAAAATACGTAGTGGCCATTTTTATTTATTTAAAAAATAGATAAATAAAATATCTAAAAGGGCCTGAGTAGCGTAGGGGAGTAATGCCTCCTACAAAGATCCAGCTGCCTGCAATTACTTGCGAGTTCAATCCCAGCCAGGCTCAAGGTCGACTCGGCCCTCCATCCTTTATAAGGTGGGTAAATTGAGGACCCAGTTTTTGGGGGGCAATAAGCTTGACTTGGTATAAATATAAATATACAAAAGTATGAAGGCTATTGCTTAATGCATTGTAAGCCGCCCTGAGTCTCCGGAGAAGGGCGGCATATAAATCAAATTTAAATTAAATAAAAAAATAAAATAAAATAAAGTAAATATTTATTTTTGGCCTTGAGATGGAAAAATATGAAACCCGAATAGCCGGCTCGTTTTTCCAATAGCAGGCATGACGCTACTATCATTTTAAACGCAGTAAACTTTATGCTTACTTTTGAAATCCTCGCAGCATCTTTCAGTTGCATTGAATTTCAAATTCCAATTTCATGTGGATTGTGCCTTGGGGGCCGTGTGGGAGAAATAAGATTTCCATATATCATTTTTTTTTTTTTTTTGCCTTGGATTTCTTAAACCCCAAGACAACCGAGTGGCCTGTTTTCTTTTCCCACCTATTTGCCTGTCACTCAGCCGCCTTACTTTCCTTTTCTTTCTGAATAAATCGCTTTGCATGGGTGGGTAAGAGATGGGGGAACTTGTCTTTCAGCGGAATTAAAATCGGATGGGAGTTACACGCTGCCACGCCCGTATGAGCAAGTCCCCGGCAGTCTGGAATCCACTTCACCAAACAAAGCAAGAGACTCTAAGGCGGGCACTGGAGAGATAATTTGCATGATTTAACAGCAATTAAACTTTGCTCTCCCAGGGTTAGTTATTCTAGATATTGTCTTTGTAGTGAGCACAATATAAATAACCCTCGGGAGGTCTGGGGCCAAAATAGGAGCCTGGATAGCTCAGCAGACTAATGCATTGTGATTAACTCCAGCTGTCTGCAATTATTAAGTTCGAATCTCCCCAGGCTCAAGGTTGACTCAGCCTTCCATCCTTTCTAAGGTAGGTCAATGGAGGACCCAGTTTGTGGGGGCAATAAGCTGACTTTGTATAAAATATACAAAAGTATGAAGACTATTGCTTAACGCATTGTAAGCCGCCCTGAGTCTCCAGAGAAGGGTGGCATATAAATCAAATTTAAAAAAGGAAGGAAGGAAGGACATTCAGCTGCCTGCAATTACTGTAAGTTCGAATCTCCCCAGGCTCAAGGTTGACTCAGCCTTCCATCCTTTCTAAGGTAGGTCAATGGAGGACCCAGTTTGTGGAGGCAATAAACTGACTTTGTATAAATATACAAAAGTAGGAAGGCTATTGCTTAACGCCTTGTAAGCCGCCCTGAGTCTTCGGAGAAGGGCGGCATATAAATCAAATTTAAAAAAGGAAGGAAGGAAGGACATTCAGCTGCCTGCAATTACTGTAAGTTCGAATCTCCCCAGGCTCAAGGTTGACTCAGCCTTCCATCCTTTCTAAGGACCCGGATTGTGGGGGCAATAAGCTGACTTTGTATAAAATATACAAAAGTATGAAGGCTATTGCTTAACGCATTGTAAGCCACCCTGAGTTTCCGGAGAAGGGCGGCATATAAATCAAAAATTTAAAAAAATTAACCCTCTTAATTATTAGCATCTCTTTTGCAACGATTGCATTTTGACGTGGTTGTACTCTGTCATTATGTTACGGAGCCTTTTTGCCTTCGCTGGCTCATGATGGGAGTTGTAATCCAGCAGGTTTGAGGAGGGCACTTTGCCACCTAAACAGAGGGAAGGCTGTATACCTCTTCTAAAGCCTTACGGGTACTCCTTACACTTACAGGACTTTATACGACCACAATTGAGCCCCAAATTGTACGTTGTTAAGTGAGTTGGGCCCCATTTAACGACTTTCCTTGCCACCGTTATTAAGCAAACCGCGGCCGTTGTTCAGTTAGGAACACGGTTGTTAAACGAATCCGGCTTGCCCATTGACTTTGCTTGTCAGAAAATCACGTGACTGCGGGGACACTGCGACCGTCGTAAATGCAAGCCATTTGACAAGCGTCTGGATTTTTTTGATCACGTGACCATGGGGGATGCTGTAAGAGTAAGTGTGAAAAATGAGGACCCAGATTGTTGGGGGCAATATGCTATTTAGTATACTGTCTTTGGTGTAAGCCGCCCAGAAATACGAATAATAGAAATATGAATAATAATAATAAAAATGGTCATAAGTCACTTCTTTCAATGCCGTTCTAACTTCGAAGAGTCACTAAACGAACGGTTGTAAGTCGAGAACTCCCTGCACGAGATTTTCATTTATGCCCTTTTGGCCACAACAAGCTGCTGAAGGATTCAGGCCACCAGAATAGAACCATAGAGATAGTCCTCGATTTACGTACATTCACTTAGTGACAATTTTGAAGTTAACAACAGCACTGCAAAAAAAATGACAGCGACCGTTTCTTCCCCGCTGATGGCCGTTGCAGCGTCCCCGTGGTCACGTGACCAAAAATTCAGCCGCTTAGCCACTGGCTCCTGTTTATGTTGTGTCCTGGGCTCACGTGAGTCCCCTTTTGCAACCTTCTGACAATCCAAAAACATATTCCACGCCACTCGGTTTATCTCGATTTCATTTTATTTTTTTTTAGGCTTTGCATTTCTAACCTAAATTGGATGTTTTAAAGTTGTTTTTGAGCCCAAATTATTTCATCTATTTTTAATAGTTTTTAACTTTTGTATGACGGATTTTATCTGAGGCTGTTCACCGCCCTGAGTCCTTCGGGAGTAGGGCGATCTAAATCTAATAAAATAAATCTAATAAAATAAATCTAATAGATCTACTAATAGATTTATTAGTAAATCTAATAAAATAATAAATAAATAATAAATAAATAATAAATAATAAATAATAAATAATAAACAAACAAACAAATAAACGCATCGGGATCATTTCTGATTCAGCCTCATTCAGGAATTTCGTTCAACATTTGAAAATGAAATGAAATTTTCATTCAAAAAGCGGATGAGAAGTATGGATAAAAAAAAATAACCCAGGAAGTGTTAATCATGCCTGATTTTGCTGGAGAAACAAGCACTGCGTTTCGGAGATTGTACTAATGCATTCACAAAAACTTTCTCTCTCTCTCTCTCTCTCTCTCTCTCTCTCTCTCTCCTTACTGCCCCCCCCCCTCCAGGTTATGTATGGGACATTGGTGGCTATCCTAGTCTTACGCTCCGTGTATATAGTATTATGGTAAGTAAGGACTTAACTACAAGAGATGGTTGCCGCTTAAGCAAGAATTGCAGAGGGTGAAATGCTAATTTTCTGATAACGCTCAGCCTTCTGTTGCTCCACTGCCTGGGAATTGGCTCCGTGGGTTGGGTAACCAGGAAAAAAAATATAGCCTAGGGCGCCACTGTTTGTGGGATCCCAGTTGCAGAATTAAAATGGGAGCGGAGTTTTGCTAGACTAATGAGTGGCAAAGTGCCAGAGGGCTTCACCGTCTGGATGTTGCTGCTTTGATGCT
Organism: Coluber constrictor foxii; assembly: GCA_038048745.1. Lineage (NCBI taxonomy): Eukaryota > Metazoa > Chordata > Lepidosauria > Squamata > Colubridae > Coluber > Coluber constrictor. The sequence goes on along the minus strand of CM075962.1, from coordinate 5,018,670 downwards.
GTTCGAAGTTACGGCACTGAAAAAAGGGACTTACGACCACAATGGGGACCAAAATTTCCATCATACGGAATACAAGGCGTCCTTGACTTAAAACCGTTCTCAGTGGTTTCAAGCACCACTGATGAAAATGACTTAGGACCGTTTTTCACACAGAACAAAGAGCCGATTTGGCGCAGCGGTTAGATTGCCGTACTGCAGCTACTTCAGCTGACTGCTAGTTCAGCAGATCAGCGGATCAAATCTCACCAAGGGCTCAAGGTTGACTCAGCCTTCCATCCTTCCGAGGTGGGTAAAATGAGGACCCAGATTGTTGGGGGCAATATGCTATTTAGTATACTGTCGATTGTTGTAAGCCGCCCAGAGTCCTCGGAGAGTGGGCGGCATAGAAATACGAATAAAAAATAAAAAAATCTCTTCTGTCTTTGGTGTAAGGTGCCCAGAGTCCTCGGAGAGTGGGCGGCATAGAAATATGATTAATAAAAAAATATAAATAAATAAAAAATTTACGACCGGTGCGGCCTCCCCCATGGTCACATGATCAAAATTCGGGCACTCGGCAACTGATTCGTACTTATGACGGTTGCAGTGTCCTGGGGTCTCGTGATCCCCTCTTGCGACCTGACAAACGAAGCCAATGGGGAAGTTGCATTCACTTATCAACCGTGGTACTAATTTAACAACGGCAGTGATTTCTTAACAAAGGTAGCAAGAAAAATTATAAAACATGGGTGAAGCTTGTATATTTTGTATAAATGTACAAAAGTATGAAGGCTATTGCCTAACGCATTGTAAGCCACCCTGAGTCTTCGGAGAAGGGCGGCATATAAATCAAAATAAAAAAAAAACCAAATCTTTCACCTAATATAAATTTTGGACTCAGTTGTGGTCGTAAGTTGCAGAATACAAATAAATCTTCCCATTTTATCAGTGGTTAGAAAATAGAGGTAGAAATTAGAAGATAAAAAGATTATTACCATGTATAAGTAAATGATGAAAGATCATTATATATAAGTAAACAATATATGACTATGTTTGTGACTGTTGATTATCATCATTATTATCTTGTTTAAGCAAATTGACTTAAACAATACACTGTTTATTAAGCACTTATGTGGATTAAAGAAAAGAAATGTACAAATAAAATTTTAAAAGAAATATTCCCAAGGAAGATCTGCCCCAAAATAGCAGAATAACATAAAATCCAAAGTTGCTTTGAGAAGTTTGATCTGATTCTTCCTTCCTTCCTTCCTTCCTTCCTTCCTTCCTTCCTTCCTTCCTTCCTTCCTTCCTTCCTTCCAGGGTTTATCCTTGGCTCCGAGGATTGGGATATACATCCCTGACTGTTTTTTTGCTGGGCTTCCTCCTTTGGAACGTAGACAACATTTTCTGCGAGAAATTGCGGTAGGTGAATTTCGGGATGCTTTTCCGTCCTCTTCTGGCTGATAAGAGTCCAGCCCGTTTCCTTCCGTCCGTCCATCTGTGTCCGGCGTGAAAAAATCGGGAGCGTCCCGCCAAGTTCCTGTTAAGCTGATTTGTTGCGCCTGCCTATCCACCAGAATCTAGTCCAGGGGTGTCAAACTCGATTTGATTGAGGACCGCATCGGGGTTGTGTTTGACTTCAGGGTGGGGGTGTGGCCACTGTGGGCGTGGCCAGCTTGACATCACTCATGTCAATGGTACCCTCTGGCGGCTCGAGCGCTCTGCCAATGAAAGCGAGCTCCATTTTCTGCTGCGGCTGCCTCCTGCAACCCTCTGTCTCCTCCCCTCTCCTCTCCTTCTCTATCCTTCTCTCTCCCTTCCCCTCTCTCCTCTCCCCTCCACTTTCCCCCTCTCCCCCTCTCCTCTCCCTTCTCCTCCTCCTCCTCCCCCTCTCTCCTCTCCTTCTATATACCTTCCCCTCTCTCCTCTCCCTTCCCTCTTCTCCCCCCTCCTCTTATCTTCTCCACCTCCCCCCTCTCCTCTCCTCCTCTATCCCTTCCCCTCTTTCCTCTCCCCTCCACTTTCCCCCTCTCCCCTCCTCCTCCTCCCCCTCTCTCCTCTCCTTCTATGTACCCTCCCCTCTCTCCTCTCCCTTCCCTTTCCCCCTCCCCTCCCTCCTCCTCTCCTCTCCTTTTATATTCCTTCCCTTCCCCTCTCTCCTCCCCTCTCCTCTCCTCTCCCTTTCCCCCCTCCCCTTTCCTCCATCGAGCAGGGGCCAGTTCAGAAAAGCCCTGTCGTCCAGTCCCCTCCAGCCAACACTCTTAGGCTCACAGGATCTGCCGCATGTCCATTCTGCTGTATCTGGTTGGATGGGGAGATCACTCTTGGAAAAGGGGATCCCTCGGGTATGGGAACGAGGAGTCTCCTACCGTGTTTCCCCGAAAATAAGACCTCCCCTGATGATAAGCCCAGTCGGGCTTTTGAGCACATGCGCTAAAATAAGCCCCCCCCCCCCGAAAATAAGTCCATCCTGAAAATATTGAAACTCAGAGCTGGAAATCAGGTAAGACGGTAAGAGGAGCCCCATCTTGCTGCACGCACCCCAAAATAATAAGGCCTCCCCGAAAATAAGGCCAAGCGCATAAAAAACATAAGACGGGGTCTTATTTTTGGGGAAACACGGCAGATTCCCTGGAAGCCTCTTGTCCTCAGAGGGGACCCTTGGACAGCTTTACCCAGTTCTCATCTTGAAGCCCTCTTTATTTTCTCCGTAGCCAGAGGATGCGACTTCTGTTTTTACAGAGTCTCAAAGCAGCCGGGGTTTGCTTGGGTGTCCCTTGGTCTTTACGGGAGGCTGGGATCTAGAAGGCGGATGAGGAAGCCAGTGGGTGACCTCGGCGATTGGGTCTCTCCACAGGGGCGTACGTGAGAGGCTGCCTCCGCTCGTGGGCGTTGTCACGCAGTTTCATGCTTGGTGGCATATCTTCACGGGACTCGGTTCCTACCTTCACATCCTGTTCAGGTATCTTCCCTTTCCTTTCCCAGGGGCTTGGGGGGGGGGGGAAACATCCTGCTCGAAAGGACAGCTGATCAGTCTCAGCTGTTAAACAGGAACAACCAGGAACAAAGACGTTAGCGCAGTAGCATCGTCGTATCTTTGGGAAGACGAGGGATTTACACAGCTGGATGGATGGACGGACATTGGAGAGGGAGGGAGGGAGGGAGGGAGGGAAGGAAGGAAGGAAGGAAGGAAGGAAGGAAGGAAGGAAGGAAAGATGGACATTGAAAAGGGAAGAAAGGATGGATGGATGGATGGATGGATGGACGGACAGACATTGGAAAGGGAGGGAAGGAAGGAAAGATGGATGGATATTGGAAAGGGAAGGAAGGATGGATGGATGGACGGACGGACATTGGAGAAGGATGGATGGATGGATGGATGGATGGATGGATGGATGGATGGATGGATGGATGGACGGACATTGGAGAGGGAAGGGAAGGAAGGAAGATGGATGGATGGATGGATGGACAGATATTGGAAAGGGAGGGAAGGAAGGAAAGATGGATGGACATTGGAAAGGGAAGGAAGGATGGATGGATGGATGGGTGGATGGATGGTTGGACGGACATTGGAGAGGGAAGGAAAGGAAGGAAGATGGATGGATGGTTGGATGGATGGATGGATGGATGGATGGATGGATGGATGGATGGACGGACATTGAAGAGGGAAGGAAGGGAAGGAAAGAAGATGGATGAATGGGTATTGGAGGGGAAGGAAGGAAGGAAGGTGGATGGACAGGTGGATGGACGGACAGACACTGAAGAAGGAAGGAGGGTGGATGGATGGATGGATGGATGACCAGACATTAGCGAGGGAGGGAGGGAGGGAAGGAAGGAAGGAAGGAAGGAAGGAAGGAAGGAAGGAAGGATGGACGGACATTGGAAAGGGAAGGAAATGGATGGATGGATGGATGGATGGACAGACATTGGGGAAGGAAGGATGGACGGACGGACAGATATTGGAAAGGGAGGGAAGGAAGGAAAGATGGATGGATATTGGAAAGGGAAGGAAGGATGGATGGATGGATGGATGGATGGATGGATGGATGGATGATTGGACGGACATTGGAGAGGGAAGGAAAGGAAGGAAGATGAATATTAGAGAAGGAAGGAAGATGGATGGATGGATGGATGGATGGACGGACATTGAAGAGGGAAGGAAGGGAAGGAAGGAAGCTAGATGGACAGACATTGGAGAGGGAAAGAAAGGAAGGAAAAAGATGGATGGATGGGTATTGGAGGGGAAGGAAGGAAGGAAGAATAGAAGAATGGGAAAGAAGGATGGAAGGTGGATGGACAGGTGGATGGACGGACAGACATTGAAGAAGGAAGGAAGGAAGGAGGGTGGATGGATGGATGGATGACCAGACATTAGCGAGGAAGAGAGGAAAGGAAGAAAGATGGAAGGGTGGGCAGACATTAGGGAGGGAGGGAGGGAGGATCACAGCCTCCTAGCTGGCCCCAGAGGTGGAGCTGAGTTCCAAAGAGGTCCAGGCAGTGATGTTGACGCAAACTGATTTATCCCAAATGTTTCTTTTAATCTTCTTTTCTCCCCTTTCTTCTTCTGATTTTAGTTTATATTCCCGGACACTTTACCTGAAATACAGGCCAAAGGTTAAGGTAAGTTGCTAATGACTCTGTCCTGCGGGCTTTTCTCCCCCCCCCCCCCCCAATAGCTAAAGGCTTCTTAGGGCAAACCTAAAGTAGTGGATAAGTGATTTTTTTGTTTGTTTGTTTGTTTATTGTAGAGAAAAACAAAAGTTACGACATACATAAAATCCGCAGAGTCAATATAACATTGAGAAGAAGATATCAGGGCTTCCTGCATCCAGAAACCTATTTATTTTTCTTTGGTTGCATTGAAAGATTTATCACATTGAATGCTTGCAGTTTGCTATTCCAACCTTTGCAGAATAAACAGTGTCTGTTTTCCCCCTGAGAACTTGTCGAGTTGTAATTTCACCACAAAGCCCCTCAACTTCAAAGACATCTGAGAAAAGAGGAGAAGCCGATAAGGTAGATCCCAGCTATGCAATTTGATTTATCAGTATAGCCAGTCCTCAACTTACGACCACAAGCGAGCCCAAAATTTCTGCGGCTAAACGAAAACATTTGCTAAGTGAATTTTGCCCCATTTTACAACTTTTCTTGCCCCGGTTATTAAGCGAATCGCTGCAGTTGTTACATGAGTCACACGGTTGTTAAGTGAATCGGGCCTCCCACTGACTAGTCGCAAAAGGAGATTGACCCCCGGGACACTGCAACCGTCGTAAATATGAATCAGTTGCCAAGTGACCGAATTTTGATCACGTAACCGTGGGGATGCTGCGACGGTCGTAAGTTTGAACAACGGTCGTAAGTCCCTTTATTCAGTGCCGTTGTAACTTCCAACGGTCACTAAATGAACGGTTGTAAGTCGAGGACTAACCTGTAACTCCAAATCAGACTCTAGTTTGGTTAAGGCGGCTTACAAAAATGCCTTTAGCATCCTGAGGCTTTAAAGTAATGGAATTCTTTAAAATTTGAAGTACAGGTGAGTCCTCGGCTTACGACCGTTCATTTTTGTGACCGTTTGAAGCTAGAACGGCCCTGAAAAAAAAGGGACTTACGACCGTTTTTCACACTTAACGACCATTGCAGCATTCCCATAGGATCAAAATTCAGACGCTTGTGCAACCCCGACTCATACTTACGACGGTCGCAGTGCCCTAATCTGCTTTTGCGACTTTCTCGACCAGCCATGGGGGAGCGGGGGGGGGAAGTCAGATTCACTTAACAACCGTGTGACGACTCCGGTGATCGACTTAACACGGGTGGCAAAAAAAGGTCGTTAAAATAAGGGGAAAAAAACTCATTTAACCGCCGTCTCCCTTCGCAGCAGAAATTCGGGGCTCAATTGTGGTCCCAAGTCGAGGGCTACACCTGTATATTTTCCCCACTGGGAAAAACATACTTATATTTTATCTAAGAAAGGTCAGGCTTTTAATTCACCAGAGATCTTAAATTTGATCTGCATCGGTGCGTTTTATATCGGGGGGGGGGGGGGGTCTCCAACCTTGGCAATTTGAAGCCTGGCGGACTTCAAATTCCGAGGAATTTGAAGTCCGCCAGGCTTCAAATTGCCAAGGTTGGAGACCCCCCCGATATATATGACGGAAACATCACTGTCTCTTCCATATATTTGATGAGTGATTGACAGGTCCCCTTGAGGCAGGAAGCCATCCAAACATCTCCTGTGCAGATTTCTCTTTGTCTCCTTTGATTGATTGATATTCCCGGCCTCTTTTGCATCCTGCTCTCCCTTAGTGTCGTTCGCTGGGAGCAAAGCACGGCTTTTATTATTTCAAAATTTCAGGCCGAGAATGAAAAATAAAAATAAAAAAATCAGCCCGTTTAAAGATAAATCCCTACAGCCGCCGTTTTATTCGCCAGCCTTTCTTTCAGGAGCAAAAAAAAAAAAAAAGGTAGCCTACGGATTAGCCCTCGACTTAACAGCTGTCCGTTTAGTGACCGCTCAAAGTTACAACTTCGATACACGAGCATTGATACAAACAGAAATACACTTTTCTGGCTTTCCCAAAGCTGTCAGGGTTTCCCTGAAATTAAAATTTTTATTTGATGTATTATTTTATTACCGTATTGTTTAGTTTAGTTTTATTACCCACCCACGATTTATGGTGGTAAGCTGTTCCGCTGGTTAATCGTCCTCCCTGTGAGGAAGTTTCTCCTTCTTTCCAGATTGCTTCTTTCGTTGATCAGTTTCCAACAATTTTACCAACCACCTCACCTCACCTTACCTTACCTTACTATGAATGAATGAATGAATGAATGAATGAATGAATGAATGAATGAGTGAGTGAGTGAGCGAGGTGGAAGGGACCTTGGAGGTCTTCTACTCAGCTCCCTCCTCATGTAGGAGATCCTATACCATTTCAGACATAGTGGCTGTGCAATCTCTTCTTAAAAACCTCCAGTGATGGGAGTACCCATGATTTCTGGTGGCAAGCTGTTCCGCTGGCTAATCGTCCTCACTGTGAGGAAGTTTCTCCTTCATTCCAGATTGCTTCTTTCGTTGATTAGTTTCCAGCCATTGTACCCACCACCTCACCTCACCATACCTTATCATACTATTTATTTGCTGCCCATCTCATTTTGAAGCAACTCTGCACGGCTTATAGCATGAAAAGCATTCAAGCCGTAAAAGATAAATGTTTTTAAAAATAATAAAGCGGAATAACGATCAAGAGTAAAATTATAATTTTAAAAATGGGGAGGGGGAGGGAGCAGAGTGTGAAGTAGGGGGTTAGGATTGCCTCTAAATTCATCAACCATCTCCAGCGTGATATTTCATCATGGGGGGGGTGGGGGCACAATCTTTCTGGCAGAGGCAGGACTTCAGGTCCTTACAGAAGGCCAAAAATTCTTTGACTGACAGGGCCCGCAGCATCCCTCCTCAGATGGCGTGGATGGGGCAGTCCAGCCCCATTGGGGTGAGGTGGGAATTTAAGTTAATAGGTTGTCTTTTCCTTACTGAAACATTTTTGCTTTCTGAGAAGAGAATTCGGCCCTTAAGAGAATAATAGAAGGGACCTTGGAGGCCATCTAGTCCAACCCCCTGCTCAAGCAGGAAAACACAAGCCATTTCAGACAAATGGCTGTCCAATCTTTTCTTAAAAACCTCCAGGGATGGAGCACCCACAATTTCTGGAGGCAGGTCCTTCCACCGATGGATTGTTCAAACAGCCAGGAAATTCCTCTTAATTCCAGGTTGCTTCTCTCAATAGAATAGGAATAGGAATAGGAATAGGAATAGGAATAGGAATAGGAATAGGAATAGGAATAGGAATAGAAAATGGAGTGGAGTGGAGTGGAGTGGAGTGGAGTGGAGTGGAGTGGAGTGGAGTGGAATGGAATGGAATGGAATGGAATAGAATAGAATAGAATAGAATAGAATAGAATAGAATAGAATAGAATAGAATAGAATAGAATAGAATAATAGTGGAATGAATAGAATAGATTAGAATTAGAATAGATTAGAATTAGAATAATAGAATAGAATAGAATAGAATAGAATAGAATAGAATAGAATAGAATAGAATAGAATAGAATAGAATAGAATAGAATAGAATAGAATAGAATAGAATAGAATAGAATAGAATAATAGTGGAATGAATAGACTAGACTAGACTAGACTAGACTAGACTAGACTAGACTAGACTAGACTAGACTAGACTAGACTAGACTAGACTAGACTAGACTAGAATGAGTTGGAAGGGACTTTGGAGGTCTTCTAGTCCAACCCCCTGCTTAGGCAGGAAACCCTACACCACTTCAGACAAATGGTTATCTAACATCTTATTAAAAACGTCCAGTGTTGGAGCATTCACAACTACTGGAGGCGAAGTTGTTCCACTGATCAATTGTTCTGTCAGGAAATTCCTCCTTAGTTCTAAGTTGCTTCTCTCCTTGCTGAGTTTCCATCCGTTGCTTCTTGTCCTGCCCTCAGGGGCTTTGGAGAAGAGCTTGACTCCCTCTTCTTTGGGGCAGTCCCTGAGATATTGGAAGACTGCTATCATGACTCCCCTGGTTTTTCTCTTCATTAAACTAGACATACCCAGTTTCTGCAACCGTTCTTCATATGTTTGAGCCTCCAGTCCCCTCATCCTCTTCGTTGCTCTTCTCTGCACTCTTTCCAGAGTCTCCACATCTTTTTTATAACTTGGCAACCGAAACGGGATGCAATACTCCCAAGTGTGGCCTTCCGAGGCCTTATCTATTAATGCTTATCCCAAAGGTGTTTTTTTTTCAAAAGGCAACTGAACTTTCTTGGTTTTTTTCCTCGATAACATTTCGCTTCTCATCCAGGAAGCTTCTCCGGTTCTTCAGTCAGAAGTGAAGAAGCTCCTTGGATGAGAAGCGAAACGTCTTCAAGGCAAAAAACCCAAAAAAGTCCAGTTGCCTTTTGAAAAAAAAAACACCTGCGGGATAAATCAACACCCGGCTAAGTCTTATTTTGTTTGGGAAATGTTTACTGCATTCCACCTAACTGTATACAGGCAGTCCTTGACTTATAACAGCGTTTTGGTTAGTGACCGTTCAGTTACAACATCACTGAAAAATGTGACTTACGACCGTTTTTCACAGTTGACGGCCCTTGTAGCATCCCCGTGGTCACATGGTCCAAATTCAGACACTTGGCAAATGGCTTATATTTATGACAGCTGCAGCGTCCCAGGGTCCGATTCACTTAACAACCGTGTGACTCATTTAACACTTAACCAGTGTGGCGAAAAAAGTTGTAAAATGGAGCAAACTTCACTTAACATCTGTCTGGCTTAGAAATGGACATTTTGGCCTTACAGAGTCCTGGTGGCGCAGCGGTTAGAATGCAGTACTGCGGACTAACGTACTGTTCAATGCCAGCAGTTCGATCCTGACCGGCTCAAGGTTGACTCAGCCTTCCATTCTTCCGTGGGTCGGTAAAATGAGGACCCAGATTGTTAGGAGCAAGAGGCTGACTCTGTAAAATGCTTAGAGAGAGCTAGAAAACACCATGAAGCCAGTGGTGGGTTGCTCCCGGTTCGCACCGGTTCACAAGAACCGATAGTAAAAATTTGTAATAGTTCGGAGAACCGGTAATAATATTGGCTGGCCACGCCCCCAAACCAGTCTCCGGCCCGGTTGCCACTCGCTTATCCTGTCACTGCGTTTTTATATTTACCAGCAGAGCTATTATTTCTGAACTGTCAGACTTACCGTAGTTTGCCAAGTCCTTATCAGTATCTACTGCGCATGTCTTGCATTCTTTTACTTCTTCTAAAAACTTTCCTTTGTTCTCCTGCCAGCTAAGGTCTGGCTGAGGATTCTTTGCCAACATGTAATCTAATTTAGATAGTAAGATGTCTTTATTTTCTTACAATAAATATGAGTTTAATTAGAAGGTGTATTCCGGTTTTATTGATCAAAGTATACAGAAGGATAAAAGCCACGATCCAACTCAAAATGAGGGCAATTACCCCACGCAAGGTAATGGGGCTGATTGCCGCTCTGACAATGGTAGCAGAGGATGGTTTCGATCCTCTCATTACATGTACGATTAGATTACATTAGATTACATGAAGAATAAAGTTCACATAGTTCAGGTTCAGGCTCGTTTTTCTTCTTTTGCCCTTTTTCTTCTTTTTCGGCATTTTTGCAAATAATAATTACGTTGTTATGCAATCTAACATGTAATTTTTACATGATTACATGTGAAAATATTCAAACATCTTCCTGCCCACCTCATCAGAGGCTTTTTTTTTAAAAAAAAAAAACCTTTTAAAGGCATTTTTTCTACAACCTCTTCGGCCGAAAAAATGCTTTTAAAAGTTTTTTTAATAAACCTCTGATGATCACACAGCTCAGCTGGGATCGTCAGAGGCTTCTGAAAGCATTTTTCTCTGTAACCTCTTCGGCCAAAGAAGTTGTAGGAAGAAAAAATGCCTTTAAAAGCCTCTGGCGATCCCAGTTGAGCTGCGCGATCATCAGAGGCTTCTAAAAGCAATTTTTTCTGCAACCTCTTAAGGTTGTAGAAAAAATGCTTTTAAAAGTAAAAAAAAAAAAGTTGGCCACGCCCACCCAGTCACATTACCCCGCCACCAAGCCACGCCCACAAAATAAGCTACGCCCACAGAACCAGTAGTAGAAAAAATTTAGAACCCACCCCTGCGTGAAGCGGTATATACGTCGAAGTGCTATTGCTATTGTGGTCATAAGTCAACCTATATTACTTACTCCTCCCACGGGTAGAAACCTAATGTGCATAAGGCATATAGAGATAAGTGCAAGTAGTCCTCTACTTATGACCACAATTGAGCCCAGGGTTCTATTGCCAAGGGAGACAGTCGTTGAGTGAATTTTGCCCCATTTTACGACCTTTCTCGACGCAGTTGTTAAGTTCCTAACCCGGTTGTTAAGCGAATCTGGCTTCCCCCATTAACTTGGCTTGACAAAAGGTCATAGAAGGGAATCACGTGACCCCGGGACACTGCGGCCGTCATAAATATGAACCAGTTGCCAAACGTCCAAATTTTAATGGTGTGACCAGGGGAGGATGATGCAATGATTTTAAGTGTGAAAACCCAGTCATAAGTCACTTTCTTCAGTGCCATAGTAACTTCCAGTGGTCACTAAATAAACTGTTTTAAGTTGAGGACTATCTGTAATTACTGCAGATCAATAATAACCCGATGAGCTTCTTCAGGGAGGTAAGTTTCCTAGTTTCCTTCCTTCCTTCCTTCCTTCCTTCCTTCCTTCCTTCCTTCCTTCCTTCCTTCCTTCCTTCCTTCCTTCCTTCCTTCCAGAATGTAGTATTGCAGGCTAACTCTGCCCATTGCCAACAGTTCGATCTTAACCAGCTCAGAGTTAACTGAGCCTTCCATCTTTCCAAGGCTGGTAAAATGAGGACCCAGATTGTTGGGGGACTCTGTAAACCGCTTAGAGAGGGCTGGAAAGCACTCTGAAGCGGTATGTAAGTCTTAAGTGCTATTGCCCCTTCCTTCCTTCCTTCCTTCCTTCCTTCCTTCCTTCCTTCCTTCCTTCCTTTTCTTGACCCAACAGCCTAAGAATTATTTTTTTTCCTATCTTTTCAATAGTTTATCTTCGGGATTTGGCCTGTTCTCTTAGTAGAATCAACGAAGAAGCCGTAAGAAGCAACAGGTCGAAGAAGAAACAGCCAGCAGTCTTCGGAGACCTTCGACTGCCCCATGGGAAGCTCTCGGCACTACAAAAAAAGAATTTTCTCCTTCCTTTTCTTTCACCGCTCCCGGAACGACGAAGAATCCCAACGGATCAAGCGCCCTCACGCCTACCAACACCCTCGATGGGAGGTTTTCCACGTATTTGCATTGTTAAAGCTGTACCACGATATTTGGGTTTCTTCTGAAGGCCTGGTTAGGGGTGGCAATGCTTTTTTTCCCCCCAGGAGTCATTCCTGAAGTTTTCATTGGACTGATCAAGATATCCGCTCCATGGTTGGGACCAAATGGCTTCTGTCTGGATCATGAAACTGGTGGGATCCCACAAGAGGACCCATTGCTCCATTTAATGTCCTAAGGCAGGGGTCTCCCAACCTTAGCGACTTTTAAGACTTGTGGACTTCAACTCCCAGAAGACCTCCTCATTCCTGAAGAACCCTGGGAATTGACGTCCACAAGTTCTAAAGTTGCTAAGATGACCACCTTTGCTCTAAGAAACTCAGTATTTGTTTCCTCATTAGTGTTATCTTGTAATAAGTAGGGGGAACGTTAGGGTCCTTGGTTTTCTCGGCTCGATTATTTCCTTGCAGACGTTTCATGACCCAACTAGGTAACTTCATCAGTGTAGGGGGAGTAGGGGGAACTACCATATTTTTCGGTTTAAGATGCATCTTTTTTCCCCCAAAATAGAGGGTGAAAATCTGGGTGCGTCTTATACTTTGAATGTAAGCCCCGCCCAGCCTCTCAAACGGAGGTTTCAGAGGCTGAAAAAAAGCCTCCGAAACAAAGCCTCCGAAACAGAGCTTCAGAAAAAAAGCCTCTGAACAAAGTTTCAGAGGCTTTTTTTTTTTTGAAGCTCTGTTTCAGAGGCTTTCAGAGGCAGGAAAAAAAGCAAGGCACAGCTCACAACTAACGAACCTGTTGCTAAAATTCACCTCTGGGAACAGCTGATCGGGGATATCCCGGGAGGCCGATCCACCCACCAATCAGCTATTTTCTTATTTCCCTCCCCAAAAACTAAGATGTGTCTTATATTCAAAAAAAATACGGTGTATCCGTTGAACTCATGGCAAGCTGTTAGCCCACCTTTCCAGGGAGCATCAGGATGGAGAAAATTGCTTTTGACGAAGCCCCGTGGATTAATGCAGCCGCTTCAAAGTGAGGCTCTACGGGTGCTCTCAGCCTCCCCGAAAACCCCTCCGGCCGGAAATTCCAGAAATTGGTGTCGCGACAGGAAAGTCCTCAGGTTGTGAAAGCTTAGATGTACATGGAGGTAAAGTAGACGGGCCTCTTCTTTCCATTCTTGGTGTGTATGTGTGAGTGTGGGTGTAAGCCATTTCCAATCCACATTGTTGCCCGCCAATTGTAGGTTGTCCTAGACTTACAAACATCCAAAGTTTTAATAGCAATGAAAAAACTGACTTAAAAGCAATCTTTAAGATGGGTGGACTTCCAACCGTTTTTTTCAAACATTGATGTCCATTGCAGTATTAACCCAGGGTCACGTGATCGAAATTTGGACGCTGGGCAACCAAGCCCGTATTTATGACTGTTGCACCGTTCTGGGGGTCCCGTGGTCGCCGCTTGTGACCTTCCCAGCCGTCTTCCGACAAGCAAAGTCAAGGGAGGGGGGAGTCGGATTCACTTAATGACCACCCGATTCATTTAACGGCCGCAGCAATTTGCTTAATATCGGTGGCCAAAATGGTCGTGAAATGACGTTGCAACTCACAACCGTTGCCGTACTTTGGGGCTCAGTTGTGGTTGTAAGTCAAGGACTGCCTGCAAAGGTCTTTCTCCATGAACTTGCTCGCCTGTTCATGCCAGGCTCCAAATCCTACCTCCAAATCTTCCTCCAACTTTTAATTTGCAAAGAAGTTGGCCCTTTTTCAGCCAGGTGCCCTAGAGGACTTAACTTGCAGCTGTTATTCAACCTTGCAAGATGTATGGACTTCAACTCCCAGAATTCCCCAGCCAGCATGCATCAGCTTCGCAATTATTGTTGTCATTTGCCCCAAAGCTGCCTTTTTTTTGCCCCCAAGAGGCAACTGGACTGTCTGGTTTTTCTCTGAAGACTTTTCGCTTCTCATTCAAGAAGCTTCTTCAGTTTGCCTCTTTGGGGGAAAAAAAAAAAGCTATCTTTGGAACAGCCATGACCTTGATGACTTGAGAATCTCCGTAGATTATGATTGTTAATTGTTTATTACATTATAGGCAGTCTTCAAATTATAACCGTTCATTTAGTAACCATTCAAAGTTACAACGGCGCTGAGAAAAATGGCTTATGACCGCTTTTCACAGTTAAGACCGTTGCAATCAGTTTTGTGATCAAAATTCAGACACTTGGCAACGGTTTGATACTTAAGACCGTTGCATCATCCCTCTGGTCACATGAACAAAATTCGGATGTTTGGCTCCAAACAACTCCATTCTGTTTCTCTCTTCCTCCAGCTCTACACTTAGTCCAGTTTTCCCAGCTTCATGGCAGCCACCATGGCTGCCGCCCCCTGCCGACGACTTGCAGAGGGTTCCCTCTGATCTCCGAGGAACTTGCCTGTTCCTCTTGGTTGTCCAAGGCGCCCCTCTTTCTTCCCCATCCCTGCAGGACGGTTCCGGTCCGAAGACCCATCCGCCGCGGTTCGGCAGCCGGGGTTTTCAGGGCGCTCATCGGAGCCTGCTATTTGCCCGACTGTCTCGCCGCGACGCCAAACCGGAAGTCAACTGGACGTTTGGCAACTGGTTCATATTTATGACGGTCGCAGTGTCTCGGGGTCACATGATCCCCTTTTACGACCTTCTAACAAACAAAAGCCGGGGGAGGGAGCCAGATTCACTTAACAACCAGGTGACTAATTGAATCAGCTGCAGGGGATTCCCTTAACAATGGTAGTGGGAAATGTCGTAAAAACTCTTTAACAGATTCTCACTTGGCAGCATACATTTTGGGCTCAATTGTGGCCGTACTTTGAAGACTCCCTTCGCTCCAGCTTTGCTGGCTGGAGAATTCTGGGAGTTGAAGTCCATCCACCTTCAAGTTGCCAAGGTTGAGAACGAGTATTCTGATTGAAATGAATGAATCTCTGAGTGATGTTACGCAGGCGAGCAGCGGAAGAGCAGAAGGTGGACCCTGAAGTTAGGTTGGTTCTGTGCCCCTCGTTCCCAGCCATCCTGTCCTGCTTAGGTATTAGCCCTTAGCCACCTGCCAATCAAGTTAGCCTCTCTTAAGATGGGACAGGACATTTCCCACTTTGTAGGGAAATCTGTGCATCTCTAGTTGATAAAATAACAAGAGTTGGAAAGGACCTTGGAGATCTTCTAGTCCAACCCCCTATTCAAGCAAGAAATCCTACACCTGTAATGATGAACCCACGGCACGCATGCCCAGAGATGGCATGCAGAGCCCTCTCTGTCGGCACACGAGCTGTCGCCAGCTGCTCTTTTTGTTTCTGGCTTGCTGGCCAGCCGGTCTTTGCTGACTCCGGGGCACTGGAAAATGGCCAAAAAATAGGACAATTATTGGGCTGTTTTTCAAGCGGTTTTTGGCCCAACAACGGCCTGAAAACAGCCCGAAAAACAACCTGAAAATGGCCCCAAAACGGTCCGGAAAATGCCCCAAAATCAGGACATTTTCCGGCCCGTTTTCAGGCAAAAAACGACCTGAAAAACAGCCTGAGAATGGCCCAAAAATAGCACCCACAACTTCTCAAGACCTGGCCCTTTCCCAAGAAATACGCTCCAAATTCCTCCCAAATAAGGCTTTCTGGAAGAAAGGAAGAGGTGCCTGATTTCAGGGTATTAACCAGGGGTGTCCAACTTTGACAACTTAAAGACTTAGTCAACTTCAACTGGTGGACTTCAACACACGTGCTTGCTGAGGAATTCTGGAAGTTGGAAGCCCACAAGTCTTAAACGTTGCCCAGGTTGGACACCCGTGGTATAAAGGATGCTTTGCAGATCTTTTAATCTCTAACCCCTCCAGCTGCTAAATTCCAGCTTTTCCTCCTGGGAATTTTCCTAGCCGTGTTCCGTGGGATGTTCAGAGCAAACAAGCCGTTTACTCATCCAATCTACCTTTTTTTTTTTTCTTTTTGCTAGTATTTTGCCAAGTCTGCCTTCCAGGAACAATTAGCTACGATTAGACAAACTTTTTACGAGCTGCCTAATCCTTCGCTTTCTCGGCCAAAGAGCCATCAATCTTCTAGAGCTGCTCTATTTTTATTTTTATTTTTTTTTTAAAAAAAGCTGCGGTGGTTGTACATTATTCCGCGGTCGGCTTCTCGGCAAGTCTTCCGGTTGGAATCGTGCAACGTTAACACCTAACGTGAGGACAGTTTCCTCCCGAAATCCCGGCCCTTAACGTGGTGGGAAGAATATACATTGCATTGAATGTATGCTGAAATAGCACAAAGTGTGTGTATGTATATATATATATATATATATATATATATATATATATATATATATATATATATATATATATATATATATATATATATATATATATATATATATATATATATAATGTTAATCACATGCCTTAATGCACTGGTGTGTTTTTTTTAAAAGCGAAATGCACTACTCAACATGGAGGTATTAAATTCTTCTCTTTGGCCTCACTAAATTGCTATTTCTATTCCTTGGCTGAAAGAGTTGGATTTTGGAGGCTTGCTAATTTCTCCTTCCGTCCCTAAAAACAGTGACTCTTAAGAGAAGAGGAAATATTGCATATCTTTTTATCATTTTGACCCCCTGATTTACTACTAAAATACCAGACGTTAAGCCGTGGAATTAATACTAGGAAGAATATCGGTACTCCTCGACTTACAACCATTAATTTTTAGAGCAAGGGTCACCAACCTTTCGGACCTCAGGGACCACTAAATTCATAATTTTAAATCCCATGGACCAGTAATATGTCTTTTTTTTTAAAAAAAAGATAAATGGTATTTAGTGCAATATAAAAAAAAATGCAAATCATTTTTCTGCAGGCCACCAAAATTTTCCCAAAGGCCACCAGTGGCCCACGGGCCGCTGGTTGGTGACACTGATCTGGAGACCGTTCGAAGTTATGACGGTCCTGTAAAAGGTGACTGATGACCGTTTTTTCACACTTAACGACCGTTGCAGCATCCTCGCGGTCCCGTGATCAAAATACAGACCAGGCTTGGCCGCTGACTCGTATTTATGACGGTCCCGGGGATCACGCGATCCCCTTTTTACGACTTTCTGAGGAGGAAAGTCAACGGGGAGGGGGAGGCAGATTCGCTTAACAACCGCTTCTTCTATCCGGCCTCACTAAATTGTTATTTGCATTCCTTGAGAGAAAGGGTTCAGTTTTTGAAGCTTGACAATTTCTCCCTTTCAACAGTGTTTCTCAACCTTGGAAGCTTGAAGATGGGTGGACTTCAACTCCCAGAATCCCCCAGCCAGCTGGCTGGGGGATTCTGGGAGTTGAAGTCCACCCATCTTCAAGCTTCCAAGGTTGAGAAACACTGCCCTACAACCTCTCTGCCCCCCCCCAAATTCTTAAGACAAGAGGAAATATTGCTTATCTTCTATAATTTGGACCCCCCTCTCTAACTTGCTCTCAAATATGAGACCCCGGAATGGCCTAGCTAGGAAGGGTACAGCTAGCCCTTTGACTTACGACCGTTCAAAGTCACAGCGGCACCTAAAAGTTATTTTTGACTGCTTTTAAACACTTAACGACCGTTTCAGCATTCCCGTGGTCACCTGATCAAAATCGAAATGCTTGGCAACTGGCATGTACTTATGACGGTTGCACTGTGTCCCGGAGTTCTGTGATCCACTTTTTGGAACTTTCTGAGCCGGCAAAGTCAATGGGGGAAGACCGATTCACTTAACAACCATGAACAAAACGTTTCCCCAAATTTGAAAAATTGCCGGGTGAATCGAAAAGAAGGGCTCACGATTTCTGGGAATTTGTTTTGCAAAATTGGATTCCCCCCCCTTTTGAGCGTGATTCATTATTATTATTTTTAATTAGCCAAATCCCATCCTTTCCAGGTAGGCCAAGTCAGGAAACAAGTGATGTGGCTACAGTGACCTGATCTTAATATATATATATATACATTTTAATTTGATTTATATGCCGCCCTTCTCTGGAGACTCAGGGCAGCTTACAATGTGTTAAGCAATAGCCTTCATACTTTCGTATATTTATACAAATCAGCTTATTGCCCCCACAAACTGGGTCCTCAATTGACCTCCCTTAGAAAGGATGGAAGGCTGAGTCAACCTTGAGCCTGGTGAGATTCGAACTCACAGCAATTGCAGACAGCTGGTGTTAATCACAATGCTTTTAGTCTGCTGAGCTATCCAGGCTCTCTTCTTTCCTTTCTCCTATATACAAAGGAAGATCAAGGCCCTGCTATCTTGAGTTTCTTTCTAATAGTCCTCTTTTTCTCCTGGCCTTAAATCATGTTTTGCTAACTGGCTACCGTTCTTCTCCCAATATCAAAATTTTGATCGGTTGGGTCCCTGCTAAAGTATAATAGTTCGATTTGATGATAGGGAAAATCCAATCAATTGTGGCTGAGGCAATAAACCATGGTTAAACTAACCACGACTTAGCTTCCCTTCCTCCCCTGCTCTTGTTAACATGGCTCCTTACTTCCAAAACTTTTTGAGAATCTGTTCGGTACCTAGCGTTACTTCACCGGATTCCCAACAGCGGTGCTTCATTAAAAATAATGTCAGCAGCAACAACCTCTGTGTCATTATTGAGAATCGGGGCCAAGTATTTTGCAGACGCTTTAAACCGAGATGGAACATCTCGGTTTACAAAGACCGCAGAGATTGGTAGCCTGCCTCGTTTGTTTGGCTGAATTGCTTACATTGCTCCGTGTTTCCTCCAAGGGCCAAATGTTTAGGATTCTGCACCAAGGAGTACCAAGCTACAGTTGGAAATCAAGAACATTTAACGATTTTGTATCAGGTGGCACGTGAGCGTTGGCCTAACTCAGCTCCAGCACGCATGTGTGCACCAGCGGCCTGATTTTTGGCTGTTCCATCCCACCAGAAGTCGGAAAACAGGCCGTTTCCAGCCTCCGGAGATCCTCTTGGGGATAGGGAAGGCCGTTTTCGCCCTGCCCAGCCTCTAAGAAAGCCTCTGGAGCCTGGGGAGGGTGAAAAATGGGCCTACCAGGCCCACTGTGCCATCATGTGCCAAAAGCGGGGAGGAGTGCATGCATGCACGGGGGGGCGGGGCGTATTATGGGCGTGGGCATGCACGCACGCAAACTGCCCACTCTCCCCCGCTTTTGGCACGCAACGGCAAAAAGATTAGCCATCACTGTCCTAGACAGACCCGAATTCAGTGTTTCTCAACCTCAGCCACTTGAAGCTAGGTGGACTTCAACTCCCAGAATTCCCATTTTTTGTCCACCAGAAGTGGATCTCCCGCCTCTACAATCAGGAGGCTGTGAGTTCGATCCTAGGTAGAGGCAGATATTTCTCTCTCTCGGCCACAATGAGAATATATCTGCTGAACAAAACTCCGCTCTGGGGACAGGAAGGGCATCCGGCCAATAAAACACTCGGCTAGCTCCATTCAGTCGCCCAGACTCCAACCCGCAAGGGATTATGGGGTTGTTAAAAAGGATATGATGATGATGATGTGTGCAAGATAAAATAGAAAGATGTTCCTCGGTGCTCCACTTGGTTCTGCCAGATACTCTCCAAGGCCCCAACCAGATGTTCCGAGAAAGACTTCACCTATGCAACCTTGACCCTTGACTCCGGCGATGATGCAGACCCCCCCAAGCTGTTTAAATATACTTTTGGCTGTTTCTGTTTAATTCGAATTTCATTTCTAAGCTTCTAAATTGTAACCTGTCTCAGAGGAACGCTTAACCACCTTCTAACTAGCATTATTTGGGGTGGGGGGGAGACTTTAATGCACTGATTCTGAAATGCTTTACTTTGAAATGTGAGTGTGGACTCAACCTGCCAAAAGGAATAAGTGATATCTTTTTATATTATTATTGTTATTGTTATTATTATTATTATGGAAAGCAACCAAACCATTATGGTTTTGATTTAATCTAGATCTGGGTTGGGGTTTATTTTTTTTTTCCTTCTCCTATTTTACAGGTAAATTTACCGTGGCTGAATTATGGAAACAGCCGCTAACTGTATATAAAGACCAATGTAATAAATAACGTCGAAGCATTTTGATATATATTGAAATACGTCTAATGGGGTTCGTTTGTCTTACCCGTATCTCTAGATAACAGATACATAAAGACAATCTATAATGGCTTATTGAAGAATAATGTATTTAATCCATTTATTCTTAAAGCACTAATTATGAATTTATAGCTAATCCATACCATTAAAGGACTTTTGTTTTGTAATTAAAATTTTACTGGTCTCTCTTTTTTTTTCTTTTTTCTTTTTCCCCTCCAAACTCACTCGAACCTTCAGCAACTTTTAAGACTTCTGGACTTCAATTCCCAGAATTCATCCATTCGGGCCGAGGAATTCTGGGAGCTGAAGTCCACAAGTCGTAAAGTTGCCAAGTAAAGCTGTCTTAACACACACACACACATACTATCCTGTATTTTAATATAAAGTAACTCCTTATGTAACAAACAGGAGTTTTACTAGCCGCCCAGAGTTGTGAGAATGAAATTGGTGGCCCACAGAACTTCCAATACAGGTCGACCTCGACTTACGACGAGTCGCTTCACAACCATTTGAAGTTATGACAGACCTCCCCAAAGTTAGTTAACGATTTCAAAGGGAGGAGAGCCTCACACACACCCCGGCGATCCCATGATTGTATTTTTGACCATTGGCATCTGGTTCACTTTTATGGCTGTTTGCAACATCCCACGGTCATATGACAGAGATATTCAAAAATGTTTATGGTTCCCAGTGTTTTTTATTATTATTATTATTTTTAATTTAATGTGAATGCAGCCTTCTCCGGAGACTCAGGGCAGTTTACGATGCGTTAAGCAATAGCCTTCATACTTTTGTATATACCTGCTTAGTCGGGCTTTCGCACCCCGAGCGGTGTTCTTTTTTATACAAAGTCAGCTTATTGCCCCCACAATTCGGGTCCTCATTTTACCTGCCTCGAAAGGATGGAAGGCTGAGTCAACCTTGAGCCTGGTGAGATTCGAACTCGCAGTAATTGCAGGCAGCTGGTGTCACTTTAACATCACTTTAAGCTGCTGCGCCACCAAGGCTCTTTACTTTGGGTTTACGGCCATGGAGTAAAATAGAGTCACATAAAGACAACGGCATTCGCTTAGTAACCCCAGTGTTAGCTTAACAACTGAAACGTTCATTTAACGGCCACTGCAGAAATGTCCCCCCAAAAATTGGATCTGGCTTACATTATGCTTCAATTTAACGACCGCAATAATGTACGGCTCAATTATGGTTGTAAATCGAGGACTACCTACCTATATGTACATAAAGCATATATCTAGACACAACAGCACGACCGGGGGTGAGGAGGGGAGGGGAACATGGAGGTTAGTACAGAAAAGCACTACAGATAATGCTCGACTTACAACAGTTCGTTTAATTATTATTATTATTATTATTATTTATTAGATTTATAAACCGCCCTACTCACTTAAACGGCACTTAAAAAGGGACTTAACGACCGCTTTTCACGCTTATGATCGTTGCAGCGGTCATGTGATTTACATGCATTTGCTTAACAACTGGTTCATGGTTATGACGGCTGCAGTGTCCCGGGGGGGGGGGAGGTGTCAGGTGATTCCCCTTTTGCTAACTTTCCAATAAGCAAAGTCATCGGGGAAGCCAAATTCACTTAACAACCGGCCAGCTAATTTAAGAACTGCAGCAATTCGCTTAATAAAGGCAGCGAGAAAAGTCGTAAGACAGGACAAAATTGACTTAACAAATGTTTCGCTTAACGACAGAACTTTGGGCCACAATTGCGGTCATTAAGTCCAGGACTATCTGTATATTCAGTTTCCTGGTTTTACTCCAGGAGTAAAACATTATTAAGAGAAGGCCGCCACCTGCTGGGAAGAAAGTTTGAATTTTGCCATCCTAAAGGCGTGGTAGTGCCAAGCTCGGATCTGCTCACACCAATGCAGCTAGTCCTCAATTTACAGCCTCAATGTCAGTGGTGAAATCTGGTTCTGTGGTGGTGGTGGTAATGTGACTGGGTGGGCGTGGCCAACTTTTTTTTTTTAACTTTTAAAAGCATTTTTTCTACAACCTCTTCGGTGAAGTGGTTGTAGAAAAAATGCTTTTAAAAACCTCTGACGATCCCAGCTGAGTTGCCTGATCGGCAGAGGCTTTTTTTCTTTTAAAAGCATTTTTTTACAACCTCTTCGCCTTAGAGGTTGTAGAAAAAAATGGTTTTAAAAGAAAAAAAGCCTCTGCCATCAGGCAACTCAGCTGGGATCGTCAGAGGTTTTTAAAAGCATTTTTTCCCCCTACAACCTCTTTGGCTGAAGAGGTTGTAGAAAAAATGCTTTTAAAAGCCTCTGGTGATCCCAGCTGAGCCGGGCGATCATCAGAGGCTTTTTTTTTTAACTTTTAAAAGCAGTTTTTCTGCTGAAAATGTAGTAGAAAAAATGCTTTTAAAAGCCTCTGACGATCCCAGCTGAGCCGGGCGATCATCAGAGGCTTTTTTTTTACTTTTAAAAGCAGTTTTTCTGCTGAAAATGTTGTAGAAAAAATACTTTTAAAAGCCTCTGACGATCCCAGCTGAGTTGCCTGATCGGCAGAGGCTTTTAAAAGCAGTTTTTCCCCCACAACCTCTTGGTTGTAGAAAAAATGCTTTTAAAAATAATTTTAAAAAGCCTCTGATGATCGCACGGCTCAGCTGGTCATGGGGGAGGGGGGGGCAGGGATTTTTGCTACCGGTTCTCCGAACCACCCGCCTCCATCACTACCGGACCGGGCGATCAGGTCCGAATCGGGAGCATTTCACCTCTGCTCAACTTACATGTGAAGTACTAGTACTGTTTTACAAAACTAATAAGGCCACATCTGGAATACTACAACCAATTTTGGTCGCTGCAAAAAAAAGAGGCTGAGACTTTGGAAAAAGTGCAGAGAAGAGCAACTAAGAGGATCAAAAGCCTGGAGACTAAAACACACGAAGAACGGCTGCAGGATTTGTGTTTGGCCAGTCGAAAGAAAAGGAGGACTGGGGGGTGGGGGGACATGAGAACAATATTCCAGTATTTGAGGGTCAAATTATTCTCAAAAGCTCCTGAAAGCAGGACAAGGAACAATGGTTGGAAATTAATCAAGGAGAGAAGCCACATAGAATTAAGGAGAAACTTCCTAACAGTGAGGACAATTAACCCGTGGAAAAACTTGCCACGAGAAGTTTGTGGGTGCTCCTATCGCTGGAGGTTTTTAAGAAGAAATTGGACAGCCATTTGACTTGGAATGGTATAGGGTTTCCTGCCTGAAAAGGGGGTTGGACTAGAAGACCTCCAAGATCCCTTCCAACTCTGGTGTTATGGAAAAAAGGATATAATCTTGATATCTATTTTAAATTAATTTTGTTTTAATGATCAGCTAAATTTATATTTGCTCTTTTTATAATATTTTAACTTGTATACTTTGTTTTATTTGGCTGTTCACCGCCCTGAGTCCGCAAGGAGAAGGGCGGTATATAAGTCTAAATAATAAATAAATAAATAAATAATAAGAGACATCCCATAGGGTCAGATAGAGTCAGATTTATTTGCGCAAGACCCGGAACTCGATTCCCATCTGAGTTCTGAGTGAAGAGACAGTGATTCCATGACAATTCTTATACTCTTCTAAACCAAGGATTCTGCTAACATAGCAGTTTATGTGGTCATATACATTTGTTATATTTAATTGACGTTTCCTAATTACTACAGTTTTACATTATCTTTGCCAAACAATCGTAATTCTTACTGAAGCATGAATTCTTCTTTGGACAAACTACTTCCAGCCTAGGTGGCTATTCCTGACCCAACCACCCTTTTAGCTCTATGTCATCAGAATTGTTCCTCTCTTATGACAGGTTTAGGGGCCTCTCAGAGCATCAAAGGATTTTATGCTGACTTTGTACTTTCTCTAACCGGAGGCATATCCTGCTTTCAGAATACAGTTGCTTTTAGAATATAGTGAATAGAAAGTTATCCATCTATCAGATCCTACTTTACTGGTATTCCTTTCTGTTCTGATTCGTATTTATGACGGTCGCAGTGTCCCAAGGGTCATGTGATCCCTTTTTGCGACCTTCTTACAATCAAAATCAACGGGGAAGCCAGATTCATTTAACAACCGTGTTCCTAACTTAACGACTGCAGAGATTCACTTGCAGCAAGAAATCTTGCAAAATGGGACAAAAATCACTTAACAACTGTCTTAGTACCCAATAGAAATTTGGGGCTCCGTTGTCGTATTTTGAAGACCCTGTATTGGCTATCACACCAGCTTTGGAAGGTAAATGAATTTTGCCTGGTTTTAATTTAACCCATCCACTCTTTTATGGCTTGGCACCAGATTACCATCAGGACTTCCGTCTCCCCACTGGAATTGGCACCCAGCCGTTTCAATCATGCTGGGAAAAGCAGCTTGGAGATCAGGGTTGTTTTTGGTGTCATTGACCTGAACTTTGGAAATGGCCGTTCCCAAAAAGGGGCTCTGGGGACCTTCCGGAAACCTCTTATAATAAAGAGGTTTTTTTTCTAGAGGGTGTTTGGCAGATGGAATCTTAAAAGTTGTAGAAGCTCAAGTTTAATTCTTCATCCAGATCAGAATTTCTAGTGGCCAGGAGGGGGCAGTAGGAGATCCTTCATAGCTCTCTACGGTGCCTTGCATCTTTTCTTTTTTCTTTTCTTTTTCTTTCTTTCTTTCTTTTTCTTTCTTTCTTTCTTCCTTCCATCCCTCTCTCCCTTCCTTCCCTTCCTTCCTTCCCTTTGTTCTTTCTTCTTTCCCTCCTTTTTTTCTTTCCTTCCACACATCCACCTCATTTACTTACTTCCTCTCACTTTCTTTAGCTCTTCTTCCCTTCCTTCTTTTCTTCCTTCCTCCCTTCCTTTTTATCTCTCTCTTCCACCCATCTCCTTCTTTCCTTTCTTTTTTCTGTCTTTCACTTCTTTCTTTCTTTTGTTCCTTCCTCCCTCCCTCCCTCCCTATCTCTATCTCTTTCCTCCTTTCACCCATCTTCTTCCTTCCTCTCTCTCTCTCCCTCCCTTTCTTTTTATCTCTCTCTTCCACCCATCTCCTTCTTTCTTTTTCTGTCTTTTCTTTCACTTTTTTCCTTTTGTTCCTTCCTCCCTCCCTCCCTATCTCTATCTCTTTCCTCCTTTCACCCATCTTCTTCCTTCCTCTCTCTCTCTCCCTCCCTTTCTTTTTATCTCTCTCTTCCACCCATCTCCTTCTTTCTTTTTCTGTCTTTTCTTTCACTTTTTTCCTTTTGTTCCTTCCTCCCTCCCTCCCTATCTCTATCTTTTTCCTCCTTTCACCCATCTTCTTCCTTCCTCTCTCTCTCTCCCTCCCTTCCTTTTTATCTCTCTTCCACCCATCTCC
This sequence comes from Coluber constrictor foxii, assembly GCA_038048745.1. Taxonomy (NCBI): domain Eukaryota; kingdom Metazoa; phylum Chordata; class Lepidosauria; order Squamata; family Colubridae; genus Coluber; species Coluber constrictor. Next base: position 4,993,414 of record CM075962.1, on the reverse strand, counting down.
TTCTTTCTTTTTCTATCTTTTCTTTCACTTTTTCCTTTTGTTCCTTTCTCCCTCCCTCCCTCTTTATCTCTATCTTTTTCCTCCTTTCACCCATCTTCTTTCTTCCTCTCTCTCTCTCCCTCCCTCTCTTTTTCTTTTTTTCTCTCTTTCATTTTCCTTCCTCCCTCCTCTTCCTTCCTTCCTTCCTTCTTTCCCTTCTTTCCTTTCTCCCTCCTTCCCTCCCTCTCTCTGTCTTTTTGCTCACCTGTGATTATTCTGTTTCTTTGTTCAGATGAGGAAATATCTCTGTAACAATGACCCAATGGCCAGGGAACTGAGCCAGACCCTCCCAATTATCAGTGGTTGTTGTGGGGTAAATACCAGGAGGAAGAAATATTAGGTATGTTTGCTGCCTTGAATTATTTATAAAAATAATTATAAAAATGAATAAATAATACTCACTGATTTGAACGTTATAACTTATCTTTCCTCCCACGAGTATACTTGGGAAGGTGTCTCATCCTGGAATTGTCGAGTTTCCTTTCGAGTAAACACACAAAAACAGGACTGAGATGAAACTCACTTAAAACTGATTTTTTTGCATTGCCAGCTTTTTAAATTCTAGACTTTTTTTGTTGTCGTTGGTTGATTTCCTGCAAGAAAATGATAGCTTTCATGCCCCAAAAAGCAAGCATCTTTCCAAGCAGAATTTCTTTAAAACTATCTGGGAACAGTCAGGATTATTTTTCCCCCAATTAATTAGCAAATTCTGGGAGTTGGAAGTCCACAAGTTGTTAAGTTGCCAGGTTCGAGACTCCTGATGCCGAATGATGTTTTTCAAGCTTTGTGACTGTAAGATGTCTGGACTTCAACGCCCAGAATTCCACTTTGCCACCTTGGTGTGTAACACAATTTTTTTCGGAATCTCCCAAGTGTGAGATTTTAAAACATCCAAAATTTAGACTCACTAATTCGACAGACAACTCTGATGTTGTCAAACGAAGAAGGTTTATTGAATTACATTTGCAAAGGCAGGCCTCCATGTCCCTCCCCAGTGTAGACTGAGATCGTGAAGCCGAGTCCTGATCATATTAAAGCTATTAGAGATCTTTAGAACAATAAAGACACATCGGATTAGTTTTATCTTCAGCTTCCACTCTGAACAAAATAAAAATTAATGACAAGCTTAAGAACTTCAAGAAGTTGAAGTAAATAGCAAAAAGCTAAATAAGATTTTGATCTAAGAAAGTTACAAATAACTTTTACAAATAACTGGGTCCTCATTTTACCTACCTTAGAAAGGATGGAAGGCTGAATCAACCTTGAGCCTGGTGAGATTCGAACTTACAGTAATTGCAGACAGCTGGTGTTAATCACAATGCTTTTAGTCTGCTGAGCCACCAGGCCCTTCTATCTATCCCCTTGTTTCTCAACTATATAACCCTTGACTTACAACCATTAGTTCAGAGATCATTCTAAGTTACGACGGCGCTGAAAAAAGCAACTTACAACTGGTTCTTACGACTGTTATAGCATCACCAAAGTCTCATGATCAAAATTGGTGCCTTTGGCAACGGATTCATATTTATGACGGTTCCCAGGATCCTCTTTGGTGATTTTCTGAGAAGCCAAGTCAATGAGGAAGCCAGATTCAATTTAACGACTACACCATTCACTTACGGTAACTGCAGTGATTCATTTAACAACCGTTTTGCTTAGCCACAGATGTTTTGGCCTTAATTGTGTTCGTAAATCAAGCGTCACCTGTACTATGAATTTTTATTGTACTGTACATTTACCAATCCGGGGAAGTTGTTAGGATATTTTAAGAGTATGTGATGAATTATTAAAATTATTTATGTTTGTGATGAAGGGAACAATCATTTCTTGATCTATTTTTCTGTTTCTTTAGGATATTCTTTTTTTTCCACTTTTTTTTCCTTTTTATTCTTCCCCTTAACATTTCTTTTGTACAAATGTCCATCTTTTTCTTTGCAATTTTTCAGAAAATTACTATTGAAACAAGAAAGACATTAACGGATGTGTTTATCTCAATCCACAGTGCAACCAATCAAGAGATAAGAAATGGCTGTTCAAACCACGATAAACTTTACTTCCCGGTGTGCCACAGATCAGAGGAAGGCAAATCCAACATAACATTAACCTGAAACTGCTTGGCAAATCGTACCAGTCATGTAATTAGGATTCCGCCTTGATTTCTCACCGCGATATAGCTACACCACCTCTTATGCAATGAATATTTGAATACTTAAAACGCTTTTCTTCAATAGCGTCACTTTAGATCAGGAAACTATCAGGAAAGTGCTATTAGGCCTAAGGTTAACTTCATTTCTAACCCCCGCACAAGTTATGGGGATTCCCTGTTCATGAACTCTTTATTTGTGCACCACAAAACTGTTTGCAAATACATGATCTGCAATTGTGTATTTGCAAAGAGAGTTGCAAAGCTCCCCATCTATTCTAATAATTATTCTATTCTATTCTAATTATTATTCTATTCTATTCTATTCTAATAATTATTCTATTCTAATTATTCTATTCTAATTATTATTCTATTCTATTCTAATTATTATTCTATTCTATTCTAATTATTATTCTATTCTATATTCTATTCTATTCTAATTATTCTATTCTAATTATTATTCTATTCTATATTCTATTCTAATTATTATTTTATTCTATATTCTATTCTAATTATTATTTTATTCTATTCTATATTCTATTCTATTCTAATTATTATTCTATTCTAATTATTATTCTATTCTATTCTAATTATTATTCTATTCTATATTCTATTCTATTCTAATTATTCTATTCTAATTATTATTCTGCATTCTATTCTAATTATTATTCTATTCTATATTCTATTCTAATTATTATTTTATTCTATTCTATATTCTATTCTATTCTAATTATTATTCTATTCTAATTATTATTCTATTCTATTCTATATTCTAATCTAATTCTATTATAGTCTAATTCTATTCTATATTATCTTATCTTTTATCTTCTATCTTCTCTTCTAATTCTCTTCTATATTCTCTTCTCTCTTCTCTTCTATATTCTATATTCTGTATTCTATATTCTATATTCTCTTCTCTTATAATAGCTAGAGACAAGAACAGTTTTTCCCCAAACGCCATCACTCTGTTAAACAAATAATTCCCTCAACACTGTGTGCACTACTATTAATCTTCTCATGGTTCCCGCCATCCATCTCCTTCCACTTAGGACTGTATGACTGTAACTTTGTAGCTGGTAACTTTAAGATTTATATTGATTGTTTCCTCGTATGATTCAATTGCTTATTTGCACCCTATGACTATCATGAAGTGTTGTCCTTTACGATTCTTGACAAATGTATCTTTTCTTTTTATGTACACTGAGAGCGTATGCACCAAGACAAATTCCTTGTGTGTCCAATCACACTTGGCCAACAAAGAATTCTATTCTATTCTATTCTATTCTACTCTATTCTATTCTATTCATTTTGTATTCTCTTTCCTTCCCTTCTCTATCTATATTCTCTTTCCTTCCCTTCTCTATCTATATTCTATTCTATTCTATTCTATTCTGTTCTGTTCTATTCTATTCTATTCTATTCTATTCTATTCTATTCTATTCTATTCTATTCTATTCTATTCTATTCTATTCATTCTGTATTCTCTTTCCTTCCCTTCTCTATCTATATTCTCTTTCCTTCCCTTCTCTATCTATATTCTATTCTATTCTATTCTATTCTATTCTATTCTATTCTATTCTATTCTATTCTATTCTATTCTATTCTATTCTATTCTATTCTATTCTATTCTATTCATTCTGTATTCCCTTCCCTTCTCTATCTATATTCTCTTTCCTTCCCTTCCCTTCCCTTCTCTATTCTATTCTATTCTATTCTATTCTATTCTATTCTATTCTATTCTATTCTAATTAATTCCTTCCCCCCACTCCCCCCCCTCCCCGTGGAAAGAGACGCGCAAGCGCGGGCTGTCGCCCCTCCCTCTGAGCCAAGCCCCTCCCCTTTAAAAATTCACAGCTGGCGGTGGGAACTGTAAGGTGGCTCGGAGCCGGAGAGCGGCTGCTGGCGAGGCGAGGTGAGGCTGGGGGAGGCAAGGCTCGCCGGAGCATCGTCGGCTGTGAATGGCTGGGGGGGGGGGGGGGGGTTTGCGGCGACCGCGGGCGCCGTCTTGCAAAGCCAGAGCTCCCCTCCGCCGTTCCCTGGTGCAGGAGACGCGGGTTTAAAAGCTCGCTTAAAGCGGGGAGGCTGCTGTGTGCTTGGCTGGGGTGGGGAGGGAGAGAGTGGGGACCGGTTCCAGACATGCATTTCCAGCTCTTGCAGACAGATCGGGGGGTGGGGGTGGTGCAGGGATCCCCGGAGATCTACTCGATCCCCCCCACCCACCCCCCGCTTTCCTCCTCTTCCTTTGCTTGTTTTTCTTGGGAGTCTTGCAACCATGGGTTCTTTCGTTGCTTCTTTTGAGGGGGTCTCTGCTCCGGGTTGGGGTTGGTGCAATCGTGCCATGGTGGCTTGCAAAATCACGGGCAATCCTGGCTTGCAAAGAAACCGCCTTGGTTTTTCCCTCGGGGCTTCCGGGCAAAAGGAGGGTTGGGAAGATCGCGGCTTGCAGGTGTAGCGACCCGAGGCTTAAAGCAAGACAACGGGATTTGGGTGGGAGAGACTCTTGGCTTCTGCCTTGAGTTTAAAGGAATATGTACCCCGCTTTCGATCTTCTCTTTGCCCCCTTACTTTTTTTTTTCTTCATTCAAGTTTCTAGTCCCTGGGGCAAAGGAGGTGTGGGGAGGGGGGGGGGAGCCGGTTTGGCCAGGAGGAACAAGGAATTCTGTTGGAACTAGCTTCCACCTTCTCCTGAAGTAGCCTAATTCCAAGAAGTTTTTTTTTTTTTCTGGCCAAACACCTCTTCCTTTTCCCCAGGGACTAGAAACTTGAATGAAAAAGTAAGGAAAAGCCAAGAAGTCACTGGATTGGAGATTTTTTTTTTAAAGGACCCCTTTCCTTAAGCTTAGGTCTGGACTGATTTAACAGTAAGAGAGTTGGAAGGGACCTTGGAGGTCATCTAGTCCAACCCCCCCCCTCTGCTTGCGCAGGAGACCTGCACTAGGGATTCGAACCGCCGAACTGCCAACTTTTCTGATGGACAAGCTCTTTGCACCAATGATAAACTATGGTGTACGAACCCCGTGGTCACCCGGCTTTAGCCCTCACGCTCTCTCTAAGCCGTAGCTGCAAAGTCACAATGGGGCTTGGTGCGTTGTGCGAGGTCCCTTGTGGAGTTCTGCTTTGATGTTCAACTGGGAGTGGAGTCCCTGACTTCCCAATTCGATTGTTTTTGTAACATAGTTCCTCTTCTACGTAGGCCATTGCTTCGTTGTTTCGTTTCTCTGCCCCTTCCCTAAAACCTCGCCAAGTTCCTAGAACTCATGAGGTAAAAGATCAAGGATGTAGATAAATGGATTTGAGTAGGGAGAGTTCGACTAGAAAACTTCCAACTTCCGACTTTATTATTCTGTGTTTTCAGCCTTGGCAACTTGAAGATGGGTGGACTTCAATTCCCAGAATTCCCCAGCCAGCAAAGCTGGCTGGGGAATTCTGGGAGTTGAAGTCCACTCATCTTCAAAATGGCCAAGGTTGAGAAACACTGATGTACCTAGATAATTAAGAAAGACCTTGTCAAAGACTTGTCAATCAAAGAAATGGGAGGTTTTTACACAAAGGTTGGCTAGTCATCTTGTCAGGGATGCTGTTAGGGAATCCTGTCTGCAAGGGGCTGGACTTGATGACCTTTGGGGGTCCTTCCAACTCTTGAGTTCATTAGAGAAATTTGAAAGAGCTTTGCCAAATGAGCAGTGATGAAAAAAATAGGATCAACCACTCCAGGTATCTGAAGCAGGTGAGAGAGAAAGCTAAGGTCAATATGAAATATAAATAAATAACTTTTATTTTGTTATGGGGCCATTCTGCTTTAAGATGCAGGTGGGCAGATTCCAACAATGTTCTTTTCTTAAAAAAAAAAAATACTGACCAAAGGGTGGATTGTCCAATTTTTTAATAAGATATGTCTGTGCAAAAGCTGGGCAGGGAATTTGATGGGCAGCCATTCAGTTTGATTCCTGTTGAGCAGGAGGGTGGATTAAATTTATTTATTTATTTATTTATTGGTTCAATTTATATGCCGCCCTTCTCCGGAGACCCAGGGCGGCTTACAATGCGTTAAGCAATAGCCTTCATACTTTTTGTATATACCTGCTTAGTAGGGCTTTCGGGCCCCCCTAAGCAGTGTTCTTTTTTATACAAAGTCAGTTTATTGCCCCCACAATCCAGGTCCTCATTTTTACCTCCCTGGGAAGGATGGAAAGCTGAGTCAACCTTGAGCCTGGTGAGATTCGAACTTGCGGTAATTGCAGGCAGCTGGCAGCTAAGTGCTATTTAACAGCGCTTTAGTCCACTGCTCCACCGGGCTCCTAAATGGCCTCTCGGAACCCATTCGACCTGAAGATTCTGAGCATGCAATCTCTTCTGCATAAAACATCAGTTTTTGCATTGTTGAATGTGTCTCGAGGGCAGGCGGCTGGCGGCATGAATAAATAGGCACCCAATTTTGAATAAATCGGGGTTGAAATAGTGCTGCCTCAGCCTGAGTTCGCTAGAGAAAATCCTTGAGTTGGGACCAGAATTTTTGACACTAAGCAGGGTGGTTGTTAAGTGAGCTGTGCCTGACTTTACAACCGTTTCGCCACGGTTGTTAAGCGAATCGCTGCACTTAAGTGATTTATGTGCATGTTAAGCGAGTCCGCTTCCCCCCATTGGCTTCGTTTCAGTAAGTGAATCATGCGGACGTTAATTGGATCTTAATTTTCCCCATTGATTTTGCTGGTCAGAAACGGGCTGGGAAGTTCCCAAATTGTGCTTGCAACCATTGTGAATATATGTTGGTTATTTTAATCACGTGTCTGTGAGGATGAAGAATGGTCATAAGTGCGAGGACTGATGATAAGCCCATTTTTTTCAGTGCCGTTGTAACTTTGAATTGTCACTAAACAAATTATTTTATTATTTGTTACTTGTCAAGGGCTACCTGTGCATAGTATGGGAGCTAAAACCTAATTTTTCAATTTTTTAAAAAAAAATAGAAGTCACCTAAACATACTTCTCTCGGTACATCAAACTCGGTGATAGTTTGTTGATGGTAACATGTAGGATGTGATGTGACGTGATATACAGGTAGTCTTCGACTTACTACCACAGTGGAGCGCAACATTTCTGTTGTTAAGTGAGACATTTGTTAAGTGAGTTTTGTCCCCATTTTACGACCTTTCTTGCCAGCGTCAGTAAGTGAATCACTGCAGTTGATAAGTCAGTAACCTGGTTGTTAAGTGAGTCTGAATTCCCCATTGGCTTTGCTGGTCCGAAGGTCGCAAAAAGAGATCACGTGACCTTACGACACAAGCCACGGTCATAAGTATGAACCAGTTGCCAAGCGTTTTGATTGCACAATCATGGGGATTTTGATCGCACAATCATAGGGATGCTACAAAGCTCGTAGCTGCGAAAAACGATCATAAATAACTTATTTAGTTCAACTTATTGAACTAAATCAGGGGTCAGCAACCTACAGCTCTGGAGCCCCATGTGGCTCTTTCACCCCTCTGCTGTGGCTCCCTGTCACTCAAAATATGCGTCACAACTGCCAATGTGCAACACCTGCCAGCACGCAATTTATTGAGCTTTCCAACCCCCGGTAGGCCAACCAGGGATAAATCCAAGAAAAGAAAAGTTTCAGAAGAAAACAGAATGTTTAATTCAACTACATTTGCTAGTTTTGCAGCCGCTCAAGAAATAGTCAGGCACGGGAAGTGTTTTTTGTGGCTCCCGGTGTTTTCTTTTCTGTGGGAAACGGGTCCATTTGGCTCTTTGAGTGTTTAAGGTTGCAGACCCCAGAATTAAATGAACTGTTGTAAGCTGAGGACTATCTGTCATCCTTGGTTTTGCTGAAAACTTAACTTTCGTTAGGCGGGGTGAGTTTTTTGCTTTCTCCTGAGTACATCCAACTGTCGTACAAATGACTTCACAGGTCAGCCTTGTATTTATGGCTGTGGCCTTCGATAAATATTTATGGCTTTAGTAATGGAACAGCAGGGAAATTTATTGTTCCAGTTTATCGCACCACGTTCCGCCTAGTAGTTCCTAATCCTTGTTTGTAAATCCTGCTCAGGACATTGGCTTGCAACTGGGAGAAATTGAGCTACAATCGGAAATGGTATTCAGGCTGTTCGTACCAGTTCGGGCAAACTGGTAGCGGAGACCCTCCCCAGCTCTATGCCGTCCTATTTAGGCACGATTTTGAGGCCGAGCGCATACGCGGAAGATGTGCATGCGCGGAAAGCCGATAGCAATAACATGTGAAACCCACCGCTGGCTACAATCTTGAATTACAACCACCTAAGCTCAAAATTTCAGTGGCTAACTGGGTGTTGCTCCATTTTATGACCTTTCTTGCCACAGTCGTTAAGCGAACCACTGCCGTTGTTAAGTTAGTAACGTGGTGGTTAAGTGAAACTGACTTCCCCATTTTTTTTTATTTTTTATTTTGCTCATCAGAAGGTCGCAAATGGGGACCGTCATAAATGCCGCGACCGTCATAAATACGAGTGCCAAGTATCTGGATTTTGATCATGTAACCATGGAGATGATGCAATGGGCGTTAAGTATGACCAACAGAAGTTTTTCAGTGCTGTTGTAACTTGGAACAGTCACTAAACGAATGGTTGTATGTCAAGGACTACCTCTATAGGGAAAGGACTAATAGGATTAATTTAGGTAGTTCTCAATTTACAACAGTCCTGTGATTAAAATTTGGATGCTTGGCCAACTATATTGATGATGGTTGCAGTGTCACAAGGTCATGTGATTCCCCCTTTTGCGACCTTCTGACAAGAAAAGTCAATAGGGAAGGTGGATTCACTTAACGACGTGTTACTATCAATCATTCAAAACAGAGCTGGAAGGGACCTTGGAGGTCTACTAGTCCAACCCTCTGTTCAAACAGGAGACCTTACGCCATTTCAGACAAACGGTTGTCCAGCCTTTTCTTAAAAACCTCCAGTGATGGAGCATCCACAACTTCTGGTGGCAAGCTGTTCCGCTGGTTAATTGTTCTCACTGTTAGGAAGTTTCCACTTAATTCCAGGTTAATTTGACAACTGCAGCGATTCCCTGAACAGCTTTACAAATGCCTCTCCACTTAGCAACATCAATTTTGGGCTCCATTGTTGTGGTTGTAAGTCGAGGACTACCCGTAACTAAATTCCATTTCCCGTAGGAGATGTGTAGCGTCCCAGGGATAGCTGCGTGAGGATTTTTCAACCTTTAATTTAATTTAAGGCATCTGTCGGATTTAATTAGGGCATCCATCAAGAACCCTGGCGCTTGGCAGTTTTAAGACGGATGCACTTCAACTCCCAGAATTGAGTTGGCTGGGGGATTCTGGGAATTGAAGTGGGCTGGGGGATTCTGGGAATTGAAGTCAGCAGAGGGATTCTGGGAATTGAAGTCAGCTGAGGGATTCTGGGAGTTGAAGTGGGCTGGGCGATTCTGGGAGTTGAAGGGGCTGGGGGATTCTGGGAGTTGAAGTCATCTGAGGGATTCTGGGAATTGAAGTCAGCTGAGGGATTCTGGGAGTTGAAGTGGGCTGGGCGATTCTGGGAGTTGAAGTGGGCTGGGGGATTCTGGGAATTGAAGTCAGCTGAGGGATTCTGGGAATTGAAGTGGGCTGGGGGATTCTGGGAGTTGAACTAAGCAGAGGGCTTCTGGGAATTGAAGTCAGCTGAGGGATTCTGGGAGTTGAAGTGGGCTGGGGGATTCTGGGAGTTGAAGTGGGCTGGGGGATTCTGGGAGTTGAAATCAGCAGAGGGATTCTGGGCGTTGAAGTCAGCTGAGGGGTTCTGGGAGTTTAAGTCAGCTGAGGGATTCTGGGAATTGAAGTGGGCTGGGGGATTCTGGGAGTTGAAGTGGGCTGGGGGATTCTGGGAGTTGAAATCAGCAGAGGGATTCTGGGAGTTGAACTAAGCAGAGGGATTCTGGGAGTTGAACTAAGCAGAGGGATTCTGGGAATTGAAGTCAGCTGAGGGATTCTGGGAGTTGAAGTGGGCTGGGGGATTCTGGGAGTTGAAGTGGGCTGGGGGATTCTGGGAGTTGAAATCAGCAGAGGGATTCTGGGCGTTGAAGTCAGCTGAGGGGTTCTGGGAGTTTAAGTCAGCTGAGGGATTCTGGGAATTGAAGTGGGCTGGGGGAATCTGGGAGTTAAGTCAGCAGAGGGATTCTGGGAGTTGAAATGGGCTGGGGGATTCTGGGAGTTGAAGTCAGCAGAGGGATTCTGTCCGTTGAAGTGGGCTGGGGGATTCTGGGCGTTGAAGTCAGCTGGGGTGTGTTGAAGTCGGCTGGGGGATTCTGGGTGCTGAAGTAGGCTGGGGGATTCTGGGAGTTGAAGTCCACCCATTTTAAAACTGCCCAAGTTGAGCGACCCCGGTGCAGATCCTCACGAAACGTGAGCAAGGCAATGAGCTTGACGTCTGGGCAACCTTTACAAGGTCACATGTGGTCTGCGCTTGGACTGGATTCAAATATGCCAAGTTTCTATAACAATGCTTTGTTGAATAAGCCACAGTTGACTGGATTCCTGGATTCCATTGCATAAGCCATAAGTTACGCTTCGCAAGCCACAAGCGGAAAGCCCGTTTAGGCTTTGGATCTAAAACAAAGTCAACCTCAGGAGAGTTGAATGCAATGTGTGAACGAACTGCCCTATAATTCCCCTTGGTTTGAAAAATCTCCTTTGCAAAAGAATAGCATAGAATAACGGAGTTGGAAGGGAGCTTGGAGGTCCTCTAGTCCAACCCCCTGCTTAGGCAGGAAACCATTTCAGACTAATGGTTATCCAATCTGTTTTTTAAAAACGTCCAGTTTTTAAAACTATAAGAACAGGGCAGTTGGCATCATGTACAGGTAGTCCTTGACTTCCAACCATTTATTTAGTGACTGTCCAAAGTTACAACAGCACTGAAAAAACAGACTTAGGGCCGTTTTTCACACTTAAATCCATTGCAGCATCCCTGTGGTCACATGATCAAAATTCAGTCACATGACCATTGGCAACTGACTCGTATTTATGACGGTTGCAGTGTCCTGGGGTCATGTGATCCCCTTTTGCGACCTTTTGACAAACCAAGTCAATAGGGAAGCCAGATTCACTTAACAACCCATGCGGCTCACTTAACAACTGCAGTGGTTCACTTAACAGCTATGGTCAAAATTCAGACGCTTGGCAACGGACTCGTATTTATGACCGTTGCCGTGTCCCTGGGGTCACTTGATCCCCTTTTGCGACCTTCGGACAAGCAAAATCAAATGGGGAAGCCTGATCCACTTAACAAGCATGCGACTCGCTTAACAACTGCAGGGATTCACTTAACAGCTGCGGCAAGAAACGTCATAAAACGGGGCAAAACTCACTTAGCCCATTCTCACTTAAGAACAGGAATGTTAGGCTCAGTTGTGGTCATAACTTAACGACCGTGGCAAGAAATGCTGTAAAACGGGGCAAAATTCACTTCACAAATGTCTCACTTAGCAACGGAAATGGGCTGTATTGTGGTCATAAGTCAAGGATTAACTTCATTGCATGGTGATGTTATGACCCGTGACATAACAGGCCTGGCTAAATATTTTGAGAGGCTGCTTTTAATAAAGGCACAATCCTTTTTTTCCAATCAAAATAATTTTATTTTTGAGCTTGCGTGCAGCATTTTCTTCTTAAAATTTCTTTTGGCTGAGTTGATTGATAATGTTCACACATTAGGCTAAGATATGTTGGCTTGAATTGGAGCTGAACGCAGCCATTCTGGTTTAGGGATCAAGGTTTATACCTTGGTCGGATTCACACCACACTCATAAGTCAAGTTATACCTAAATAGTTTAATTGACTTTATTAATTTTTAACTTTCATTCATTGAGAGAGGGGCTTAGAATCAAGTCTTTTGATCTGGCTGTCTGGAAAGCCAGAAGGTGGCTTAATACAGTAACCAGGTTAAGGGTGTTGTGTGAACGCAGCAGCTAAAATGATGTGTTTTGCTAAAAATTTCCTGACAATGAGGACAATTAAACCAGTGGAACGAGTTGCCTTCAGAAGTTGCGGATCCTCCCATCATTTGACGGGGATGGTGCTATAGAGTCTCCTCCTTGAATAGGGGGGGTCAGACTAGAGGACCTCCAAGGTCCCTTCCAGACTCTTGATTATTGTGTATTTTTTCTGGTTTGCTCAGCGACCTGTGGTTCCTGTCAGGGAATTGTGCAGCGAATGACACAAACTTGTGTTTTTAGATAAACAAATGTATTTTTACATTTATATTTTGCATCGAATAAGATAATCAGGCGCATCACTACGTTGTGAGGTAAATAAATCACAGAGTACATGGAAGAAAAAGGCGGGAAAAAAGGGAACCTCCCCCTCTAGACCCCTCAACCAATCAGAACGTAGATTGCCTCATGCAGAAGCCGGCCCTCTCCCATCAATCAACTACAACTTGTGTATTCTGGTTACTCTTCCAACTATTAAATTAAATATCTTTAACAGTTATTCAAACCCCAGTTAACCTGATTCATCCATTATATCGAAATGAAGCAAACCACCTTTTGGTCTTATATGATGTGCAAATTGACCCCAGAGTCAAACTGCTGCCTTGCTTTTTCCTTTAAAAATCTGGAGATCATGAGGACTAGAAGCTTGTTTAGCCCAGCTATTGTTTCCTTGTGGTTGAAAAACCAATGACAGCTTGTTCAGTGGAGGCTTTTCGTTTAACCGGATCTGCCCTGAACACCTTTGTGTGTTTTTTTTTCCCCTGCCAAAAGAGTTTCTCTAGAATTATTTGATTCATTGTTTTTATTATTTGCAAAGCTTTGCAAAGTATCGGGGAGGAACCTCATCCCTTTTTAGGGAGAAGGAGACACATCCGTGTGCCTCGCCCTTATTGACGTGTGTTTACATTTTGCACATGTGGTCCTCAATTTACAACAGTTCATTTAGTGACCGTTCAGAGTGACAGTGGCGCTGAAAAAAAAAAGGACACGGCCATTTTTCACAGTTACATGTGAAATGGACATGTAGTTACACGCAGTTGACATGTGTAGCATCCTCGTGATCACGTGATCCAAATACAGACGCTTGACGAGTGACTCATATTTACGGCCGTTGCGGTGTCCCAAAGTCATGCAATCCCTTTTTTGCGACCACCTGACCAGCAGCGATTCACTTAACAACTGTGGCAAGAAAGGTTGTAAAATGGAACAAAATCCACGTAACAGATGTCTGGCTTCACAACAGAAATGTTGGACTCGATTGTGGTCGTACGTCGAGGACACCCGTTCAGTTAGCGACCGGTCAAAGTGACAATGGCATTGTTAAAAGTGACTTATGACCCCTTTTTGCACTTGGGACTGTCACACTTGTGACCCCTTTTTTCACACTTGGGACTGTCGCGGCATCCCCACAATCACAAGATCAAAATTCGACACGGATGTATGACCGTTGCAAATGTCCCAGTGTCGAGTGATTCCCTTTTTGCGACTTTCCGACAGGCAAAGCCATAGTAAGGGGAAGCCGGAGTCACTTAACGACTTTGTGATTCATTTAACAACTGCAAATGATTTGCTTAGCAACAACATTGGCCAAAAGGTCCTAAAATCAGATGCAACTCACTTAACGACCGTCTTGCTTAGCGGTGGAAATTGTGGTTATAGGTCAAAGACTACCCGTATTCCATTGTGTGAAATACAGGAGAATTATCTTCTCTCTACAGTTTTTTCCGACCAAGTCAGTGTTTTATTACGTTATAAGATGTAAATCAATACATTGCAAAATTCAGATGTCTCCCTTATCATCGTGACTCGGGAGATTTTTTTTTTCTTCTGCTGGAGCAACATTCTTTCAGCAAAGTATTTTGATAAAACTGTTGGATTAGAAAGAAGCGAAAGAGCCCCACTGTTTCAGAAACCGGTAGAGCGAGAGGGATTCGCAGACAAAACTATTTTATTTTTTTAGTGCTTATTGTATTTATTTTACAGTGTTTAATGTCCACCCTATTCCAAAGAGACTCTGGGTGTGGTGCAGGCAAAAGATCATCGCAAAAAATCAACAATGCAAATGTAGGTATTGCAGAAGGAGAGCTGGGTCCCAGATAGTCCTCATTTTGCAACCAGAGTTGGGAACAGAATTTCCATGGCTAAGCAGTGCGGTTGTTAAATGAGTGAAAGGCCAGATTTTACAACCTCTTTTTGCCACAGTTAAGCAAATAGCTCACTTGTTAAATCAAGCATCGGATTGTTAAGTGAATCTGGTTTTTGCCAATGATTCTGCTTGTTGGAAGTCAGCTGGGAAGGTGTTGTGGCCTGTCGGACGCTGGCCTCTCCAATAGCCAAATCAGAGGAGGAAGAGGAGTGGGCATGGGAGTTAGGGTCAGCATCAAGGCAACCTGAGAGCTCTGAGGGGGAAGAGGGAATGGAGCCGGCAGAGAGAGAGAGACCGAGGCAGAGCCTGGGCCGTCCATCATCCCTCAGATGGAGAGTCAACAGCCCCCAGGTCTGGAGGTGGCTGATGAGGAAGAGGAGGAACAGCTGGGTCCAGTGCCTCATGCACGGATGCACAGAAGGCAGAGGAGAGGAGAGCAGCGGAAATCTATGGGCTGGTCCTCAAGACGGAAGGGCCACCGCTGCTAGCAAAGCCCCACCCTAACTCTGGGGATAAAAGGCAAGGAGTAGAGATGAATAGATGGGACAGACAACAATTTATCTTCCGGATGGACGGACTTGTTAGCCTGCGTTGAGAGAAATTTATTTACCGAGACTGCCGGCATTCCTAATAAAGGAATCTTTTGAGTTCACGTCAAAGCGTTCGTCCTGTTTGGGAAGCTGGGTCAGAACAGAAGGTTGCAAATGGCCTCGCGTAGCTCTGCAACCATTGTACATGCATGCCAGGTTTCCAGACGCCCAAATTATGATCACGTGCTTGTAATGGTCGTAAGTGTGAGGATAAGTCGTAAGTCCCTTTTTTTTAGATGCTGTTGTAACTTCGAACAATCGCTAAGGAAATGGTCGTAAGTTGAAAACTAACTCTCTACAGAGTGTCCTGGGCATATAATATAACCACAATGGAACCTGCCCACTACATTGTACAGGAAGTCTTTGACTTACAACAGTTCATTTAGTGACTATTCAAAGTTAGCGACGCTGGGGGAAAAAAAAGATGACCATTTTTCACACTTACGTCCATTGCAGCATCCCCATGGTCACGTGATCAAAATTTGGCTGCTTTGCAAAATGGCTCATATTTATGACGGTTGCAGTGTCCTGGGGTCACATAAACCCCTTTTGCGACCTCCGGAAAAGGAAAGTCAATGGGGAAGCCAGATTCACTTAACAACCGTGTTACTGACTTAACAAGTGCAGTGATTTGCTTAGCAACCATGGCAAGAAAGGTCGTAAAAACGGGGCAAAATTAATTTAACAAACATTTTGCTTAGCAACAGTAATGTTCGGGCTCCATTGTGGTCGTAAGTCCAAGGACTGCACGTACGTTTTAATAGTTGTAAGATAGTCACATGACCAATCTGATGTCTGGCTGAGGTATTGTGGGAGTTGAAGTCCACACTTCTTAACCACGTGTCTTAACTCTGCTCTAGGAAGCAACAGACTGGTCCACCACGTCTGTTGTTCATTGTTGCAGGGTGCACATTTTTGGAGTGGCGGGGGTAGAGAGCAGGGGTGAAATCCAGCAGGTTCTGACAGGTTCTGGAGAACCAGTAGCGAAAATTTTGAGCAGTTTGGAGAACCGGCAAATACCGCCTCTGGCTGGCCCCAGAATGGGGTGGGAATGGAGATTTTGCAATATCCTTCCCCCAGGAGTGGGGAGGGAATGGGGATCTTGCAGTATCCTTCCCGTGCCACGCCCACCAAGCCACACCCACAGAACAGGTAGTAAAAAAAATTGGATTTGAAACCCACCGAGAGTTAGAAATGTGGGCTATTGACCACTTACCCAAAAGGAAGCGGAAACGTGACAGAGAAATGGATGGTGCCAGGGCAAACTTAACTCACCCCTGCAAGGTTTTAATTAACGTTACTTTTAAAAGTTAACGCAAGCAGTTAACAATGAATAATGCCCCAATTATAATTATCTAGCAACTTTTGCAAGGGCCTGCAGCCACTTTTTTTTTTTTAACCATCTGCATTGCTGCAAAGTAGATAAGGAGAGTCCAAAAAAAAAAATCCATTTAGCCGAGAGTGTCTGCGCAGCTGCTGACAAGGAGATTAACATACGTTTTGCATGTATTATTTAGGTTGTCCAATTTTACAGGGATATGGGGTCTGCTTCTATTTTGCCCCCGATATGTAAATTTCCTGGCAGCGCAGACCATGTGTAGGTGTGAACCGTCTTCTAGAAGATTGCAAATCCTTTTATCGCTTGCGCAGGAGACAAAATTCTATGTTGCCGCATTGAAAATAAAGCCCAGGAATAATTCCTTCTGTTCCATTCATCTCTTCGCGCTTAATACGTGCTGGCTACCTTGTTTTAGGTAATACGTATTTTTACTTCATAATGTAATATTTTAGATTTAGGCAGGCACAGGGAATTAACCCTGCTTTCCAATTCCATTTTTTCTGTTAATAACATTATAGTAACACACATTCCATTTTGTTACTTTATCTTTGTTACGTCTTGTTTTATTTCCTCTGTTCCATTACTTTTTTTGTTGCAATTTAAAAAAAATTTTTTTGCTGGTCATTAACTGAATAAACAGTACAAGTAGTTCTCGACTTAACGACCGGTCGCTTAGCAAACCACAATTCTGCCCAAAATTTCTGTTGCTAAACAAGACAGTTCTTAAGTGAGTTGTGTCCAGTTTTACGATCCTTTTTGCCACAGATGTTAAGCCAATCACTGCCAGTTGTTAATGATCTCACTGAAGGTGGAGAAAGTTTTTTGTGTCCTTGTGAAGCCATTTCCTGCTGGGAAAAAGTAATCTATTGGGAAATCTTTGTCTTAGATCCAAGCAGCCTAATTAATTAAATCAAGGGAAAAGGAAGAGAATTAAAATCAGGGACGAGCTGATTCAATCCTAAAAAACGATGGCAATCTGCAAATTCCCTGAATTTGCCCAGGACTCTTTTCAAATTATTCATATAGGTGGGCAAATCTTTGCCACCCAATGGCGGTCAATCAAATAAATGTTTTGTGCTTTCTATAAAGAACATATATCAAGAGTGGGAAGGGACCTTGGAGGTCCTGTAGTCTAACCCCTGCTCATACAAGAAACCCTACATCATTTCAGAGAAATGGCTATCCAGTCTCTTTTTAAGAGCCTCCAGTATTGCAGCACTCATAACTTCTGGTGGCAAGTAGTTCCACTGGTTAATTGTTCTCACTGTCTGGAAATTTCTCCTTTGTTCTAAGTTGCTTCTCTCCTTGATGAGTTTCCACCCATTGCTTCTTGTCCTGCCTTCTGTCCTTTGGAGAATAGCTTGACTCCCTCTTCTTTGTGGAAGCCCCTCAAATATTGGAAGACTGCTATCACGTCACCCCTAGTCTTTTTCATTAGATTATTAGACATAGCAACGTATCTGTTAAAACCTATCTGGTCCATCTTCTTTTTCCTTTGTGGTTTTGTCTTGTTGTGATTCCGCTATGAAGGAGGTCCAAGCAAGAAATGGGTTTTTTTTCTTCCTTGAAAGGGACATTCCGTCAACCAACAATTGAAATTGCTGGACGTGACCCAGGAATGGTGAAGAGCCGATTAGGAATCACTAATGCCCTTTGTTGAATCAGGAAACGTTGCTGCTTCCAACTTTTAGAAAAGCAGCTCTTAAGTCTTCTAATATTGTTTTGTTCCTTTCTCCTAAATTAGGTTACTGGAAAAGAGCATCATGGCTGCAGGCATAGAGCAAAATTAATCATGCAGAGGTAGTCAGAATAGAATAGAAGAGAAGAGAAGAGAAGAGAAGAGAAGAGAAGAGAAGAGAAGAGAAGAGAAGAGAAGAGATGAGATGAGATGAGATGAGATGAGATGAGATGAGATGAGATGAGATGAGATGATGAGATGAGATGAGATGAGATGAGATGAGATGAGATGAGATGAGATGAGATGAGATGAGATGGTTGGAAGGGACCTAGGAAGTCTTCTCATCCAATCCCCTAGAAAGATATTATTGGTCTCCCTGCAGCCACAGGAGGTGATGTTTAAGAACAATGTGAAATCCGAAGAGCTTTTGGAATGCAGATGTTGCTTGCTGGCCAAACGCGTGGGATTTGTACAACTGTAGAAGTGTATAGAAATCTGAGCTTCCCACGAAGATTTCCGGAGTTGCTGCAGAAATATTAGTTTCTACCAGTGGGCAAAAATGGCTGCGTTCATACACGCCTAAACAAGTCAGGGGAAGGTCTCGCAGCTACACAGTAAGCGTGGATCATTTGAATCTCGCTTAGGTTGTATTTTATTTTATTTAGCTTGTATTTTGTGGCTCTGTTGTGGACACAATTCGTCACAAACGAAATTATTTTATTAGAACAGCTGAGAATTACTTCATTCCCAGCTTAGTCCAAATTAATTTCTTCAAGAAAAAGTCTTTCGGGCTTATCACAAACCTTTATCTTCTTTGGCACCCTGCCAAAGGCCTTTCTTGGCAAAGCCCCATGAAATTCAGAAACAAGAGATGCCGACTGGAAAACAGATTTAGCAACGTTGCTTTCCTACAAAGAGCCCAAGAACTGTTGCTGCTCTTTTAAGCCTTCTGGGAGGGGGCCAATCATCTCCTGGCCTTACACCCGAGTCGTCCTTTTTGTTTTAGTTGCTCTTGTCTTCTGGCAGCTCTGCGCATGCGCGCACTGGGAACAGGCTCCTCCTGTTCCTCTGGCTCTCTGCTGTCCGCCTCTGGAGGCTCCGGAGTCTGCTCATCGCTCCCAGATAGCTCTGGCCCCATCTCTGCCTCCGACGCAGAGCCCTCATCCGGGCCTTTCCCAGCCTCCAGGAATTACCTTCCCAAACAGAATTAGATGGTTAGATGCTTGCTTGCTTTGCTGTGAGGTCCTCTCTGAGATGGCTGGTTTTCTTGCAAACCCAACTAGGGAACATCATCAGTACTACCATAGAAGGGAGTGGAGTTTGCACCAGGGGAAAGAAGAAGGAAGAGGGGGACTGTGAGGTCCTTGGTGCTCTCTTAGCTTGGTGGGTTTTTTTTGCAGATGTTTCATTACCCAACTAGGTAACATTATCAGTGTTAGAAGAGAAAGTGGGCTTTGGTCTTTTTTATACTAGTGGCTTGCCCTGTTCTTGTCGGCAGATCTTGGTGATTCCTTTATTAAATTGTTTACTGTTTCTTTGTCTACTTTGATCGTTGCTTGATCGGGGTATTCAAACGATTGTTCGTCTAGTTTTAATCTCGGTGTTAATCTCTGCTCTTCTGCGTGTTGATTGCTGGTGGGGAGGTGTTTTCGATCCTTTGGTTTCCTTTTGGGCTTGTTGATCATCTCTTTTGAGTGGTATGTAGACATCGTATATCTCTATGTGCCTGTTGATAGCTGATTTGCCGAACTTCCAGGAATTCTCTAGCGTTTTTGGACTTGGCTTGGTCTAGGATGCTCACGGTTGAAGCCAGGGTTAAGCCTATCCATGTGTTGTACAATTAAGGCGTTTTTAATCATGTCTTCCAACTGCTAGTTTGGTGTTCATGGACACGCTCTGCGTGGTCTTCTCCTTGTTTGTCCCACATCATGGCTGTTGCAATCTTTACACTGTGTGTTGTAGGTGACTCCTGTTTTTTTTCCTAGGGCTGCTGGGACTTTTGCTTTACTTAGGATAGAAATAGAATAACACAGTTGGAAGGGACCTTGGAGGTCTTCTAGTCCAACCCCCTGCCCAGGCAGGAAATCCTACACCACTTCAGACAAATGATTATCCAACATCTTAAAAATTTCCAGTGTTGGCGCATTCACAACTTCTGGTGGCAAGTTGTTCCACTGATTAATTGTTCTAACTGTCAGGAAGTTTCTCCTTAGTTCTAAGTTGCTTCTCTCCTTGATTAGTTTCCACCCGTTGCTTCTTGTCCTGCTTTGGAGAATAGCTTGACTCCCTCTTCTTTGGGGCAGCTCCTCAAATATTGGAAGGCTGCTATCATGTCACCCCGAGTCCTTCTTTTCATTAAGGTAGACGTACCCAATTCCTGCAACCGTTCTTTGTATGCTTTATCCTCCAATCCCCTAATCCTCTTTATTGCTCTGCACTCTTTTTTACATCGTGGCGACCAAAATTGGATGCAGGATTCCAAGTGTGGCCTTACCAAGGCATTATAAAGCGGTATTAATACTTCATTTGATCTTGATTTTATCCCCTCTGTTTATGCAGCCCAGAACTGTGTTGGCTTTTTTGGCAGCTGCTGCACATGGCTGGCTCATGTTTGGGAAGGCTTTAGTTGGTTTGTGTGCCATAGGTGTTGGCTCTAGCTTAGTTTGCTTAGCTGCTGTGAGAATATCAAAGCGTACATGAATGAAAGAATGAGTAAACTATGAGGAAAGAATGAGCCTAGGAGTGGCTAGAGTGCTGTACTGTTGACTGAGCCTTCCATCCTTCCGAGGTGGGTAAAATGAGGACTCAGATTGTTGGGGGCAATATGCTATTTTTTTAAAAAAATTTGATTTATATGCCGCCCTTCTCCAGAGACTCAGGGCGGCTTACAATGCGTTAAGCAATAGCCTTCCTACTTTTGTATATTTATACAAAGTCAGCTTATTGCCCCCACAAACTGGGTCCTCAACTGACCTACCTTAGAAAGGATGGAAGGCTGAGTCAACCTTGAGCTTGGCTAGGATTGAACTCGCAGAAATTGCAGGCAGCTGGATCTTAATTGCTGCCTTTAGTAGGAGGCATTGGCCCCCTACGCTACTCAGGCTCTTTAGTATACTGTCGATCGTTGTAAGCCACCCAGAGTCCTCGGAGAGCGGGCGGCATAGAAATAGGTTTAATAATAATAAATAATAATAATATTTGGGGTTTAACAGGAGGGAGGAATTGGTGGTTAAGAAGCTGGCATTGGTCCTTGGAAATAAGAATTAACGATTTTATTTTGCCAGCATATAAAGTTCAAAGACCTTATTGTCACAGTATATCATACACAACAAAATTGGATATATGGAGCTCAGAGGTGGGTTCTACCTTTACTACTGGTTCGCCTTGCTGATGATGTTGGGGTCAATGGGCGGAGCCTCCCGCCAGTTTTACTACCGGTTCTATAGAACCAGCCCGAACCGGGTGCAACTCACTAGTGATGGAGCTGTTCTGATAATTCTGCCCTCCCAGATGTTCGCTCAATGGAGATCATCATTTGAAGTCATCGCTGACCGGAGGCCAACTCTGGCAGCCAAAAATCTTCCCGTTTTAGGTCAGTCTTCTCCAAGCCGGTTCCTCCAGTTGTCATCCCAGCATTGGTGGGCATCCTGGCCAGATCCAGGAACTTCTGGCTTGCCTAGCAATACAAACTTTACATGAATAACAGAGTTGGAAGGAACCTTGGAGGTCTTCTAGTCCAACCCACTGCTGAAACCATTTCAGGCTGTTAGTTTTGCAAATGAAAGCTTTGTTGTAGCTGTGTTCCTGGCCATTTTCTTTTATTCTGTCGCAATCTTCTTTCTCTTTCTGTATCATGCACTTATTTGCTGTAGCCGGCTATGACTGGGCCCATAAGCTGTTAGAAATTCTGCACCAACAGTGCACAGTTCACATGTGCTTTCCTTCTCGCAGTTAAGGAGAAAAGCACATGTTGACAGTGCAGTGTTTGTTCTGCAGGGCTAAATACAGAAATTCTAACATAGATAAATGGCTGTCCAATCTCTTCTTAAAAACCTCCAATGTTGGAGCCATCCACAACTTCTAGAGGTCCTAGATAAATCGTTCTCACTATCAAGAAATTATAACTCTTGTTTGGTGTCCAAAATCGTCTTAACTTAATCGTCTTAATTCGTCATGGTTGGCTAGAATCTTCTCCAACCTGTCACCCTTCTGGACATGCTTGGAGTGCTACGTCCAAGATTTTTTGTCTGTTGCTTGTGAGTCTTCTTGTTGAGGGTTTGCCTTCTGTCCTTCTAGGGGTGACCGGGAAGAATGTTCTCATCAGTGAAGCCATATGAGAACCAGCGGTACTCAACTTTGAAGAAGGACTGTCAGAGGAAGAAGATCTTGTTTGAAGATCCGCTCTTTCCAGCCAACGATGACTCGCTCTTCTACAAGTCTCGGATTCAGGGGATCCAATGGAAGCGACCCAAAGTAAGGCCAAGTGGGAAGACGGGTCCTGAAGTTTATTGGGGTTCTCCGTGTTCAGAGATGAACTTGAAAGTTCTACCATGCTTGATGGGATAGTGCCGTTGAGACATTTGAACTTATCTTCTTTCTCTGTCTCTTCTTATTTGTGATGATCTAATCAAAGGGGCTTGATCATAATCAGTGGAAGAGAATATTTGTAGCTCAGGGTTGAACTGTGGGATGCTTGGTGTTCTCTGAGCTTGGTTGCATTCTTCAGACGCTTCATGACCCGACTAGTTAACATCATCAGTGTTAGGAGGGAGAGGGGTTTGCGGAGAGGAGGAAGTGAACAGCGGACTCGGTGGCGCTCTCTGAGCTTGGTTTTCTTTATTACCTGACCAAGTAACACTGTCAGTGATAGAAGGGAGAGGGGTTTATAGAGTGGAGGAGGAAGAGGACTACGGGGTCCATGGTGCTCTCCGAGCTTGGTGGTTTTCCTGCCGTTGTTTCATGACCCAGCTAGGTAACAGCATCCATGCTGGTGAAGGTGTGGTTTGCTCCTTGTTTATACCTAGCAGCTTGTCCTGCCAGTGTTGGTAGGGGTGTGGTTTCTTCTTGATTGTTTTCTGCTTGATTGTTTGTCTGGTGTTAATCCCTGCTTCTCTGGGCGTTGACTGCTGGAGAGGACGTGTTCTGGTCTTTTTGGTTTCCTTCTTAGCCTGTTCATGATCTGTTTGGAAGGTCGCCAATAGTGATCGCCTGATCCCAGGACACTGCGCCCATTGTAAAAAAAACCATGCCGGTTGCCAAGCAACCCAAATTTTGCTCCGGTGACCCTGGGGATGGTACGTCAGGTGTAAGCGCCAGGACCAGTTGTCAGTAACATTTTCAGTCTCATAGTAACTTTGAACGGTCACTAAACGAGTGGTTGTAAGTCAAGAACTACTGAAATTTTCTGCATAGCCAACCCTCAATTTAACGACCACAGTAGAGGCCAAAATTTCTGTCGCTAAGCAAGTTGAGTGAATTTTGCCCCGTTTTGCAAACTTCCTTGCTGAAATTGTTACGGGAGTCACTGCAGTTATTAAGTCAGTAACACAAATGGTTAAGTGACTTTGCTTGTCGGAAGGTCACAAAAACGGGACATCGATTAAGTGTGTTTCGTCCCATTTTACGACCTTTCTGGCCACGTTCGTTAAATGAGTCACTGCCGTTGATAAGTAAGCAACCTGGTTGTTAAGTGAATCTGGCTCTCCCCATTTGACAGAAGGTCGCAAAATGGGATCACGTGATCCCAGGACACTGCCACCGTCATAAATACGAGTCAGTTGCCAAGCATCCAAATTTTGATCACGTAGGATCATGGGGATGCTGTAACGGTCGTAAATGTGAAGAACCTCCATGCCGTGGTAACTTTGAACGGTCACTAAACGAGTCACCGTAAGTCGAGGATTCCCTGTAATAGAAGGCCATTCCCAGATGCAGGTTATTTTTCAAGCTCCATGGGAGAACTAGATCTCCTCTTACCATGGATCCTGCGGTTGTGAACTCCCCTTGGGAATCTCCCAGGCTGTGAATGCACAGCTTGAATGACTGCATTTCTGTTTCCAAAAAATGATGCAATTGTCCATCTGCAAAGAGAAATGTCATTTATCTCAGCTGCACCCTCCAGACAAAAATCATTTGAATTTCAGAGAGAGAACAACACAGCCCTTGTCTGGTTTTTGTCGGAGAAGGTGGGGCAAGAGAAAGTCCCCCGTGAACAGACCGTGGTTTGATGTCAGTTTTAATTTAAGGAGTTTAATGCATCATCGGTACCGAGAAAGATTTTCTCCTGTTTGTTTATTGTTCCTGCTATTATCACGTTTTCAGTGTTTTTATATTCTTGTTCTTAACATACGAAGAACGGATTCGGACTTTTACGTAATATGGGAGAAATGGTATAACTGAAGATAAAAAAAAAAGGAAATAATAGCTAGTAGATTTTGTGAAGTTATTTTTTTTTTAATTTTAAAAAACAAATTTTATTGAAGTTAAAAAATAAAAACTGTACTAAGTATTCATAACCATAAAATTACATAGGACAATACAAATCACAACATACAAACTAAATATGTATAAATCTTTATATACATGTATATAGACAGTGACTTATTACTTCTGTTATCTTAATGATGGTGCCTATTTGTTGCTTTCAATTTGTTACTGAATTTTACCTTTACCCTTTTTCCTTTTGGCTTATTCACTCATACCATCTATTCCTTACCTTAAATTTTGAGTCTTCCTTGTCTTTTAGTTTCAGTGTTAATTTATCCATTTCTGCACAGGTATAAATGTTTTGAATTACTTGCTGGTCTGTTGGCAGTTGATCTGTTTTCCAAAATTGTGCTAATGCCAATCTGGCCGCCGTAATTATATGTAATATTAGGTATTTTATTTCTTTTCTAATGTTTTCTTTAATCATACCTAATAAAAAGATTTTGTAAAGTTATCTAGAGTATAGGAGAACATTAGTGTGATGATATGTAAATGGTCACAGTCATGCTCAAGAGTTGGACAAGAATTGTTTAATTGTTAAAGCTCAATAAATCTCAAAGAAAAAAGGAAGAACGGTTGCAGGAACTGGGTATATCTACTTTAATGAAAAGAAGGACTAGGGGAGACATGATAGCAGCCTTCTAATATCTGAGGGGCTGCCCCAAAGAAGAGGGAGTCAAGCTCTTCTCCAAAGCATCTGAGAGTAGGAGAAGAAGCAACGGATGGAAACTAATCAAGGAGAGAAGCAACTTGGAACTAAGGAGGAATTTCCTGATAGTGAGAACAATTAATCTGTGGAACAGCTTGCGACCAGAAATTGACCATTGGTTGAGAAAGGGTCTTTGACGATCATTTTACAAGATAATTTTGCACCTCCTTAGCTGTCCAAAAGAAATGGCAGGAACTCCTCGACTTACAACAGCTCATTTAATGACCGTTCAAAGTTACAACAGCACTGAAAAGACTTGTGACTATTATTCACACTTCAGGACCGTTTCAGCATCCCCGTGGTCACGTGATCAAAATCCTAGGCTCATATTTATGACGGTCGCAGTGTACCCGGGGGTCACGCGATCCACGTCTGCGACCTTCTGTCAAACGGGGGAAGCGAGGTTCACTTAACAACCAGGTTACTTGCTTATCAACGGCAGTGATTCATTTAGCGAACGTGGCCAGAAAGGTCGTAAAGTGGGACGAAACGCACTTAACGGACGTCACACTTAACCGCGGAAATTTTGGGAAGGAGTTCAGAAGGAAGGCTGCATAGAGAGAGATTTTGGATTTTTGTGTTGCTTCTCTGCCTTCACATATCAAATTCCATAACCTCATTAGAGCCCACAATTGTTGGCTGCGATTGTGAGGCACTGTGTGGTTAATGAATGGTGATGGATGCCAGCAGGAAAACTGGCTTGGCAGACAAATAGATACGGAGCGACTTGCCGCTGTTACTCCAGAGGCGGCTCTCCAGATGCTCAACAGATGCTACTCTGTACCAAACCTTTTAATATTTTAAATATTGGATGTCTGAGGCCTGAGGCAAGGTTTCATTTCCCAGGATGGCTTGGTATGAAATTCTAGCAAATGAAAATATTTTGTAGGCAGATAGAGAGAAAAAGGGAGGGAGAGGAAGAAGGAAAGGAAAGGATTGATGGAGAAAAGGAAAGGAAGGAGGGAGGGAGGGAAGGAAGGGAGGGAGGGAGGGAGAAAAGGAAGGAAGGAAAGGATGGAGATAAGGACAGGAAGGAAAGAATTGGATGGGAAGAAGGGAGGGAGGAAAGGAAGGAAAGGGAGAATAGGAAGGAAGGAAGGAAAGGATGAAGAAAAGGACAAGAAGGAAAGAATTGGATGGGAAGAAGGGAGGGAGGGAAGGAAGGAAAGGATGAAGAGGACAGGAAGAAAGGAATTGGATGGGAAGAAGGAAGGGATGGAGGGAAGGAAAAGAGGGAGAAAAGGAAGGAAAGGATGGAGAAAAGGACAGGAAGAAAGGAATTGGATGGGAAGAAAGGGAGGGAAGGAAGGAAAGGATGAAGAAGAGGACAGGAAGGAAGAAATGGATGGGAAGGAAGGAAGGAGGGAAAAGAGGGAGAAAAGGAAGGAAAGGATGAAGAAGAGGACAGGAAGAAAGGAATTGGATGGAAAGAAGGAAGGGAGGGAAGGAAGGAAGAGATGGAGAATAGGAAGGAAGGAAGGAAAGGATGGAGAAAAGGACAGGAAGGAAGAAATGAATGGGAAGAAGGGAGGGAGGGAGGGAAGAGAGGGAGAAAAGGAAGGAAGGAATAGATGGATGGAGGGAAGGACAGGAAGGAAGAAATGGATGGGAAGAGGGAAGGAAGTAAAGGAAGGAAGAAAAGAAGGGAAGGAAACAAGGAGTGGATGGACAGAAGGATAAGAGGAGAGGAAGGAAAAGGGAGGGAGGGAAGAAAAGAAGGAATCTACTCTTATTGTGTATTTGTCAAACAGAAAAGTTTGAATAGACTTCCAGAATGGAAAAAAGATGCATGGGGAAGTCAAAGAGAGAAGGGGAGGGAAGAGGAGCAGGAAATTAGGATCAGATCAGCAAAACTAAAACCATCTCCGGCTTTGAGACACTCCAGTCTTGCTCCAAACAATCCTGAAAAGTGCCTCCCACCCCCTGCGCGCGCACACACACACACACACAGAGTCTTTGTAGAAGATGCTAGGAAGATTTTGACACATGGAAAGCAGCCAGTCGCAGGGAGCAATTTGAAGCTTGGAAGAGCCCAAACAAGGAAATTCAGGGTCGAGTGGAAAAAAATAGCCCAGAACTGTTGACAATTTGCAACAGATTGACCTTGTTCCTTTTTATTTTTCTAAGAAGGGAACAACGATGCTCTCTAAGTAAAGCTGCCTTTAAACCACCTTGGATCCCGATTACTTCTTTCATGCACCCATATGGGTAGCATTTCTTCCCAGATTTAGCAAAATTAGCTTCCGTTGGCCAGGATGTTTTTTCCAGCTTGGATGGAAACTCATCAAGGAGAGAAGCAACCTAGAACTAAGGAGGAATTTCCCGACAGTTAGAACAATGAATCAGGGGAACTGCTTGCCACCAGAAGTTGTGAATGCTCCAACACTGGAAGTTTTTAAGAAGATGTTGGACAACCCTTTGTCTGAAGTGGTGTAGGGTTTCCTGCTTAAGCAGGGGGTTGGATTAGAAGACCTCCAAGGTCCCTTCCAACTCGGTTATTCTATTCTGTTACCTGTCCTGTTGTAGCTGCCTCTCTGAGATCTCCTCTTGGTCTCCAGTCCAAATAGTAACCAAATAGTAAATGTGAAGCCCTGCTTCACTTCTTAAAATCAGTCAAAATCTACCCAGGGCAGGCCTACACTGAATTAGCCCACAAAATCAACTGCTGACTTCTATTGTTGAGTTAAAAATCAACAACAATGTTAGGTATGGAGTAAATTATTAGTTGGTTAGTACAGAATGCTTTAACCTTTTGAATTACAGTTTGCTTTAGAGTGTAATGCAGGTTGTGAACCACGGTTTATGGCTTGGCGGGGAACATAAATTCATCCTGGTGTATTTGATCAACCACAGTTTGTCAAATATTTCTGATGCGTGAGGGCGTGAAGAGTTCTAGTTTCGTGTTTCTCAGGGTTGGCTGCTTTAAGAGGAATGGCGCATGGCTGGCTGGGGAATTCCGGGAGTTGAACTCTAACTATGCTGGCTGGGGAATTCTGGGAGTTGAAGTCCACAGTGCTAGGGAATTCTGGGAGTTGAAGTCCACCATGCTGGGGAATTCTGGGAGTTGAAGTTCACTGTGCTGAGGAATTCTGGGAGTTGAAGTCCACCGTGCTGGGGAATTGTGGGAGTTGAAGTCCACCGTGCTGAGGAATTGTGGGAGTTGAAGTCCACCATGCTGGGGAATTCTGGGAGTTGAAGTAAATTGCTGAGGAATTCTGGGAGTTGAAGTCCACCCTGCTGGGGAATTCTGGGAGTTGAAGTTCACCATGCTGGGGAATTCTGGGAGTTGAAGTTTACCCTGCTGGGGAATTCTGGGAGTTGAAGTTCATTGTGCTGAGGAATTCTGGGAGTTGAAGTTCACCGTGCTAGGGAGTTCTGGGAGTTGAAGTCCACAGTGCTGAGGAATTCTGGGAGTTGAAGTCCACCATGCTGGGGAATTCTGGGAGTTGAAGTCCACCATGCTGGGGAATTCTGGGAGTTGAAGTCCACCCTGCTGGGGAATTCTGGGAGTTGAAGTTCATTGTGCTGAGGAATTCTGGGAGTTGAAGTTCACCGTGCTAGGGAGTTCTGGGAGTTGAAGTCCACAGTGCTGAGGAATTCTGGGAGTTGAAGTCCACCATGCTGAGGAATTCTGGGAGTTGAAGTCCACAGTGCTAGGGAATTCTGGGAGTTGAAGTCCACCATGCTGGGGAATTCTGGGAGTTGAAGTCCACCCTGCTGGGGAATTCGGGGAGTTGAAGTTCACCGTGCTGGGGAATTCGGGGAGTTGAAGTCCACCCATGCTGGGGAATTCTGGGAGTTGAAGTCCTCTGCACTAGCTGGTAGATCTAATCAAGAAAAAAAATGGTTCAAATTGCTATGTTTCCTCCAGCAATTTTAGAAAAAGATCCACTGCGGAAGACTTATTATTTGTAAATCCTTTCTTACTACGACAAAAGCAAGGTTGGATTTTAATGCTGCTTCTTCAACGATTGCTTTAGCTTCACAGTCTCAGGTATGCAGAAAATCCGGTTGGACCTGGAGCCAAAAACTTGCAAAGAGAAAATCGATGGCTAGAAACGATCGCCTGGAGAAATTCAGCTGCCTTTCTCAACGGTTGCCAAATCCTTTTTTTCTGAGTTCCAACTAGAAGCAAAGTGCACCTGTTGTCCCTAAGAGATTGCAGTTCTACATTATATTCAGTAAAGATTAAACTGGCTCCATTAGACAACAAGGGCCGTTCTCGGATGAAATGGGATGATAAAGTGGCTTCTAAGGGCAGAGTGAGCTTCCTGGAAGTCCCTTCATTTCAGCTGGTTTACCAAATCTAGAATGAGCTTCTTGGAAGTGAGTTGAGCTTCTGGGAACTCCTTATTTTAGCTACGCTACCAAATCCAGAATGAGTTGCTTGGAAGTTCCTTATTTTAACTGTGCTACCAAATCCAGAATGAGCTTCTTGGAAGTTTTTTTTTAAAATTTGATTTATATGCCGCTCTTTTCCCGAGACTCAGGGCGGCTTACAATGCGTGAAGCAATAGCCTTCCTACTTTTGTATATTTATACAAAGTCAGCTTATTGCCCCCAACAAACTGGGTCCTCAATTGACCTCCCTTAGAAAGGATGGAAGGCTGAGTCAACCTTGAGCCCGCTGAGATTCAAACTTACAGTAATTGCAGACAGCTGGTGTTAATCACAACGCTTTTAGTCTGCTGAGCTATCCAGGCTCTTTCAAAATAAGTTCCTTACTTTAACTGGGCTACCAAATCCAGAAGGAGCTTCTTGCAAACTGACACTTTTTAAGCAGTTACCAAAGCCAGAATTTATAGCTTTAATTCAGAAGTGCTGGGGAAAAAAAGAATAATGTAATGTAAAAAAATAAAATAAAAATAAAACCCGAGTGAGGAATGAAAGGGGAGAAAATATGAGCTTGTCTGGCTTCCTCAAATTAATTTTCTTCTCTCGTTCCAATTTTGGGCTGAATTCCAAACAAGGCCTCTTATGGCATTTAAAGCTGTTTATGGATTCAGCTCATCGCTTTAGAGCCCAGCAAAGATTTTACTGGTAGAAACCTATGGATAGGGTGTGGCTTTTTGAAGGAAACACACTGCATTTATTCCTCGGCTTACAACCGTTCATTTAACGACCGTTCCCAGTTACAACGGCGCTGGAAAAAAAATGACGGACGATCAGTCCTCGCACTTACGACCGGCGCAGCATTCCCCAAGGCCACGTGTCCAAATTTTGGGTTGCTTGGCAACATGCCGGTATTTATTGCAGGGTCCTAATGTCCTGTGGTCATCATTTGTGACCTTCGCAGTCAGTTTCCGACAAGCCGGTTGTGTTAACGACTGCGTGATTCACTTAACAACTGCAGCTGTTCCCTTAACCACCATGGCACAAAAAGGTCATAAAATAAGTGGCACGAGCCACTTAACCATCTTTGCACCCAAAAGGTATTTATTTTATTTAGAAAATTTATCACAGTGACTCTAGGTGCCTTACAATCTTGGCATAGAATGAAATAATAAAAATAGGAAACAATATATATATTTTTTTGCTGAGTTTTGCCCCATTTTACGACTTTCCTTGACACAGTTGTTAAGTGAATCGTTGCAGTTGTTAAATTAATAATTCAGTGTTTTGTTTTGTTTTTTTAATGTGATTTATAGGCCGCCCTTCTCCGGAGACTCAGGGCGGCTTACAATGTGTTAAGCAATAGCCTTCATAGTTTTGTATATTTATACAAAGTCAGCTTATTGCCCCCACAAACTGGGTCCTCAATTGACCTCCCTTAGAAAGGATGGAAGGCTGAGTCAACCTTGAGCCTGGGGAGATTCGAACTTGCAATAATTGCAGACAGCTGGTGTTTAATTACAATGCTTTAGTCTGCTGAGCTATCCAGGCTCATTTTGTGGACTTAACTTGGGTGTAATCAACTTTCCCTTGATTTCTCCTAGCAAATGTTGCTTACGATTTATGACCCGTGAAACCGATTAGCTGAATGAGGGAGTGACCAATGTTGTTGTTGTTAGTTTCTAAGTAATGTCCGACCCATTGTGACCTCATGGACCACGTTCCTCCAGACCTTACTGACCTCCACCATCCCCTGGAGTCCATTTAAGCTCACGCCAACTGCTTCAGGGACTCCATCCAGCCACCTCGTTCTCTGCCGTCCCCTCCTTCCTTTGCCCTCCATCGTTCCCAGCATTCGGCTCTTCTCCAGGGAGTCCTTCCGTCTCATTAGGTGGCCAAAGCATTTGAGTTTCCTCTTCAGGATCCGGCCTTCTCAAGAGCAGTCAGGGTTGATCTCCTCTAGGAGTGACCGGTTGGATCGCCTTGCAGTCCCAGGGACTCGCAGGAGTCTTCTCCAGCACCAGAGTTCAAAGGCCTCCATTCTTTGGCGCTCAGCCTTCCTTATGGTCCAACCTTCACAGCCATCCATTGCAACTGGGAAAACCATCTCCTTGACTATACACACTTTTGTTGGCAGAGTGATGTCTCTGCTTTTTAAATTTGCCATAGCTTTCCTCCCCAGGAACAAGCCTCTTTTAATTTCTTGGCTGCAGTCCCCATCTGCGGTGATCTTGGAGCCCAGGAAGATAAAATCTGTCACTCCCTCCATTTCTTCCCCGTCTATTTGCCAGGAATTGAGAGGGCCCTGGATGCCACGATCTTAGTTTTCTTGATGTTGAGTTTCAAGGCAACTTTTGCACTCTCCTTCTTCACCCGCATCAAGAAAACATCCAGCTCATTTTGTGGACTTAACTTGGATGTAATCAACTGAGCAAACGTTGCTGATGATTTATGACTCGTGAAATGGATTAGCTCAACGAGGGAGGGACCGACAGTAAGCAAACACAATGGATTGCTTCCAACCAAGTGGAGAGGACCCTCAACAATGCTTTGGAAAGTCAAGGAGACAGATAAGCTGCCCATCCTTGTAACTTCCTCTTGAAAATAACTTGAGGAAATTACTGACAGTTATTCATTAATTAAATTTGTTTGCCGCCCAGGGTAGTTTATGGCATTAAAATGAAATTATTAATAAATTACAAAGTTTTGATAATCCGAACCAAGAAGATCAATAATTGGTCTCTCTTTCTTTCTCTCTCTCTCTCTCTCTCATTCTCTCTCTTTATATATATATAATATAATAATAGAATAGAATAGAATATAATAATATAATATAATTAATATAATATAATATAATATAATATAATATAATATAATATAATATAATATAATATAATATAATATAATATAATAATATAATATAATATAATATAATATAATATAATATAATATAATATAATATAATAAATATAATATAATAATAATAAATAAAATAAAATAAAATAAAATAATATAATATAATATAATATAATATAATATAATATAATATAATATAATATAATATAATATAATATAATATAATATAATATAATATAATATAATATATATTTATTTATTGGTTCGATTTATATGCCACCCTTCTCCGGAGACTCAGGGCGGCTTACAATGCGTTAAGCAACAGCCTTCATACTTTTGTATATATCTGCTTAGTAGGGCTTTCGCCCCCCCACCCCAAGCGATGTTCTTTTTTATACAAAGTCAGCTTATTGCCCCCACAATCCGGGTCCTCATTTTACCTACCTCGAAAGGATGGAAGGCTGAGTCAACCTGGAGCCTGGTGAGATTCGAACTCGCACTAATTGCAGGCAGCTGGCAGCTAAGTGCTAAGTGCTACTTTAACAGCACTTTAGTCCTCTGCACCAAGGCTAATTATATATATATATATATATATCCTTGACTGACTGACTGTCAATAAAGGCTAGCTTTAGATTAAGAGCCAGTTGTGGTATCCAACTTTGGCTGATCTCAAAAAAAAAAAAATAGAGAAAAAAAAATCACGTTTTGTGTCCGTGTGGTTGCCAAGAAAACAATATGGCAAAGGAGGACAGAAGAACCCAGCATGTCTCAAACAAATGTAATCTTATCTTCATGACCCGAGAGATTTGTACTTGAGCAACTCCCGCAGAATAAACAAATGCAGCAAAAGAAAAATCATTTCCTGCTTAGGGGGGGGAAAAAAAACCTGGCTGAAATACAGTCTGGTAGTGGAAAAAAAGTTCCATTTTCCAAGCATCTGGGTTTCATTTGCGGTTTCCATTTCGTTTTTAAACTTTAGCGATTTAAGTTACTGGTCCTTTGCTCAAATACACTATGTATGGGGTTAAAGCAGTGATGAGGAATCTTTTTCTCATTGCATGCCGGATAACACTAGCGCGTGCCAGCACCCATAATGCAATGCAACCCCCACACATGCGCATTCACACACGACACCCCCATACATGTGCCCTGCATTGTGCACACTCCCCCGTGCATGCCTTCTGCATTGGGCATGCGCAGTCCCGCACGTATGCTTTGTGCCCCTCCCCACTGCTGCCTGTTTTGGGCCTGAAAAGTCTGGGCTTTCGGGGCAAGGGGTTGAAGCCCTGGCCCGCTGCTTCTGGTACTGGCACCCCCTTGCACCCAGTGGCAACGGTTCTTGCACTCCCCTTCCCCGGCGGTGATGAGGCACGCAGGAGCAGCTGGTGGGGAAGAGAGGGTGGCAGCAGACTGCAGCAGTAGGCTGGTCGCGCCAGCTACGAGGCAGCGGCAGCTCCTCCTCCCGCCACCCTCGCACTCCGGGCAGTGTCCAGGCAGCCATACCCCTGCGGCAGCCCATGTGGATTCCAGGCAGTGCAGCTTCAGCGCCTTTCCTTGCAGTGGCGGTGGTGGTGATGAGAGAAGCAGGCAGCCGGGCATAGGGGAGCGACTGCTGGCAGTGCTCCTAGCTGGCAAGGGGTGGATATCCCAGGGCTGTATGCGGGCAACGATGGCATGGCAGGAACCCACTCGCACTAAAGGCCAGCCAGTTTTTATTTATTTATTTATTTATTTATTTATTTATTTATTTATTTATTTATTTATTTATTTATTTATTTATTTATTTATTTATTTATTTATTTATTTATTTAAATTTGATTTATATGCTGCCCTTTTCCGGAGACTCAGGGCGGCTTGCAATGCGTTAAGCAATAGTCTTCATACTTTTGTATATTTATACAAAGTCAGCTTATTGCCCCCACAAACTGGGTCCTCAATTGACCCACCTTAGAAAGGATGGAAGGCTGAGTCAACCTTGAGCCTGGGGAGATTCGAACTTGCAGTAATTGCAGACAGCTGAATGTTGTTCTTTCTTTCTTTCTTCTTTCTTTCCTTTTTTCCTTCCTTCCTTCCTTCCTTCCTTCCTTCCTTCCTTCCTTTCTTTTTTAAATTTGATTTGTATGCCGTCTTTCTCCGGAGACTCAGGGCGACTTACAGTGCATTAAGCAATAGCCTTCATACTTTTGTATATTTATACAAAGTCATCTTATTGCCGCCACAAACTGGGTCCTCAGTTTACCCACCTTAGAAAGGATGGAAGGCTGAGTCGACTCGCAGAGATTACAGGCAGCTGGATGTTAATTGCTGCCTTTAGAAGGAGGAATTAGCCCCCTACGCTACTCAGGCTCTTTTTATTTTATTTGGCTTATATGCCACCCTATCTCCAATGGACTCAGGGCGGCTCACCATAATAAAATTCACAAGCCATAATGCAAAGTTAAAATCTGATTAAACCCACTAAAATTTAAAACCCATAAAAACCCCATCAGTCCAGGTCGGGGAACTTGAATAACCAAGTTTTTAATTCACGGCGGAAAGTGCGAAGGTCAGGATCCAGCCGGGGCTCCAAGGGGAGTCGATTCCAGAGGGTGGGTGCACCCACAGAGAAGGCTCTACCCCTGGGGGCCGCCAGCTGACATTGCCTAGCCAACAGCACCCTGAGCAGGCCCTCTCTATGGGCACGGACCGGACGATGGGATTTGTTGCTGGCTGCAGGTGGTCTGCCAAATATCCTGGGCCTAAGCCATGTAAGGCTTTATAGCTCATCACCATCACCTCGAATCTCACCCGGAGGGCAACCGGTAACCAGTGCAAGCCACGCAGGAGGGGTGTAACATAGGAGTATCGGGATTCTCCCATCGCAACCCGCGCGGCTGCATTTTGCACCAGCTGAAGCCTCCGAGTGGCCCTCAAGGGCAGCCCCATGTAGAGAGCGTTACAGTAGTCAATACGTCAATACGTATTGCACGCATACGCACCAGTAACCCGCAGACTAGCTGGCTGGTCCGCGTGCATTCCTTGGAAACCCGGAAGAGGAGTGGGGGATGCCACGCGTGCCAGGTAACATGGCTCTGCGTGCCACTTCTGGCACGCATGTCATAGGTTCGCCAACATGGGACTAGAGCCTTGGGTGAGATGTGCAAACTGCCCCTCCCTGTTTTGTTAAAATATAATATAAAAGAAGGGAAAATAAGGAGGTAATTGCTGATAGATCAAGATAAGAACAACAAAGATTAAACTTCCGCCTCCTTGTTCCTGGTTCAGTTTATTTTCTCTTAACTTTATTCAGGCACTCTTAAAGGCACACCAATGAGGTCTTGTTATAGATAGTCATGGAGCCTGCATGCACACTGGGGAATTCTGGGAGTGGAGGTCCATGCAAGCTTGGTTGGGGGATTCTGGGAGTGAAATCTATAAATATTTGTAGCTCAGGGTTGAATTGTGGGCTCCGTGGTGTTCTCTGAGCTTGGCAGTTTTCTTGCAGACCCAACAAGGTAACATCATCAGTGCTAAAGGGAGTGTGGTTTGCTTTTTGTTTATATACAAGTGGCTTCCTTATAGAAAACGAACGCCGCTTCCTTCTGGCACTGATGATGTTACCTAGCTGGGTTATGAAACATCTGCAAGAAAATCATCAAGCTCAGAGAGCACCCAGTGAAATCCATCCATGCTGGGTGGGTGGGGGAATTCTGGGAGTTGAAGTCCACCCCTCTTTTTTTTTTTTAATTGAAAAGTTTTAATAAATTTCACAAATATTTCCCCCTCCCCCTCCCTCCTCCCCCCAACCCTCCCCACTCCAACCCTCCCCCCCCAACTTCCCAGATCAAAATACATTTAACAATCATGCTAACATAAGCTACCTAACTATAGCTCCCTATCTCCCTCTTATACTTTAACTCCTCTTTTATTGAACTAAATTTAAGTAGATTATAACGTTTCTTCATTCATTCATTCATAAGCTAATTGAAGTTTCTTAGTCCGATATTTGTTTTGAATGTAATCAATCCATCTTCTCCATTCCAACATATATTCCTCATTTGAGTGATCCTTCAAATAGGCTGAGATTTTGGCCATCTCTGCTAAGTTTATTACTTTTAACGTCCATTCTCGAATAGTAGGCAAATCTTCCTTCTTCCAGTACTGCGCCACCAACAATCTTGCCGCCGTTATTAAGTTCAAAATCAAATTAGTCTCTATAACTGTACAGTCTGTAATTATACCTAGCGAGAACAACCGAGGAG
This sequence comes from Coluber constrictor foxii, assembly GCA_038048745.1. Classification (NCBI taxonomy): domain Eukaryota; kingdom Metazoa; phylum Chordata; class Lepidosauria; order Squamata; family Colubridae; genus Coluber; species Coluber constrictor. Next base: position 4,956,886 of record CM075962.1, on the reverse strand, counting down.
TAAACTTTATCCTCTTTTTAAGGATATTTTGAATAATCCACACCATATTTTTATCCAAAATGCTTTAACTTTTTTACAAGTCCACCATACATGATAATACCTAGCATCAACACACTCACATCTCCAACATTTAGATTGTAAATTTGGATACATACAAGCTAGCTTTTTGGGATCTAGATGCCATCTATAAAACATTTTATAAACATTTTCTCTCAAATTTTGAGCTGGCGTAAATTTTACATTTCTTACCCAAAATCTTTTCCCCTGTTTCCATCATTATTGGTTCTTCAAAGTTTTGTGCCCATTTGATCGTACAACCTTTAACTAACTCTTGTTTCCGAATCCATTTTTATCAATATATTATACAACCTTTTTATATGCATTTGACTCTGGTCCCTAATTTGTTTTACCAAATTTTCCTCATTTTGTGTGATACCAGTCCACTCCTCTTAACGTTGCCGAGGCTGAGAAACAAATACTGCCCCAGACTGCCTTTTCCTGATTTATGATGATCCTGGAGGAGATTTTAGCTTGGCACAGCCTCATTTGAAAGATTGTACTCTCTGGTAATGTGTCTCCTTAATGAAAAACAGACTTTCCTGGCTGAGCCTCCCAAATTGAATTTCTCATCCACTCGTTTTGCTGTGGGATTTTTTTTTTTTAAATTTTTAATTTGATTTATATGCCGCCCTTCTCCGGAGACTCAGGGTGGCTTACAATGCGTTAAGCAATAGCCTTCATACTTTTGTATATTTATATTTATTGCCCCCACAAACTGGGTCCTCAATTTACCCACCTTATAAAGGGTGGAAGGCTGAGTTGACCTTGAGCCTGCCTGGGATTGAACTCGCAAGTAATTGCAGCAGCTGGATCTTAAATGCTGCCTTTGTAGGAGGCATTACTCCCCTACGCTACTCAGGCTCTTTTTTTGGCTTGATGTGAAAACCAGCAAAGCTTTAATCGAATGAAATTGGGAGCTTTGGTTATTTTTGCCCAATGGATCCGAGGTGGATAAAACTCAATGATTTTTTTAAAAAAAAAAAATTAAATCAGATTTTCAAATTTTTTTTTTATTTTTATCAAATGTATTTTAATAAAATGCTTTTGGAGTAAAAAAAATCAAGCTAACGATAGTTTTCTATTTAAGATACATTCACAGTTTAATTTATTCGTGTAACCTTGTGTATATAGTTAACATGTTGTGTTGTTTGAATAAATACATTTAAGGCATTTATTCAGGCATCTGTCTTTGGACTCTTCTATGCTCCTGGGTGATTCTATGATCCCAAATTCCACAATTTGGCATGAAATGGAGCTTAATTAGGTAGCATATCAGGCTGTAGATTCTGCAATATTGGGACTATCGGTGAGCCAACAGCCGGTTAGAGGAGGAGCCGCTGCAGAAGAGGGATGACAGTTGCTCTTTAAAAATAATGATTTAAATCGAGTGGATTTAAATCAAGCCTTTTTAACTAGTGATTTGAATCGTGCTTTGAATCGTGCTTTGAATCGTGATTTAAATCGACTTGATTTAAATCGACTTGATTTAAATCAAATCCACCCTGTCCCAGGAGCAAGAGAAGGACACCCTCTTGACAATTAGCATCCGCTCCTTTCCATCCCCCCCCCAAAAAATAGAGGTAGTCCTCGACTTACGACTGTTGCAGCATCCCCTTTTGCGATCTTCTCACACGCAAACTCAACGGGGAAGCCAGATTCACGTGACAACCATATCCCTAACTCAACTGCAGTGATTCACTTAACAACTGTGGCAAGGAACGTTGTAAAAGGGGGCCAAATTCGCTTAATCACTGCCTCACTTAGCAGCAGAGATTCTGGGCTCAATTGTGGTCGTATCGTCGAGGTACTTCCTGTAGTTAACTTGGTGGATAGAGGCTGATACTTCTTCACTTGCAGGATATTCTTAAGTGTGGTTGTGTGTTTGGTTGTGTGTTTGTGTGTCAGCAATATCCTTCGGTGTCTGCCACAAGTTCTGTGGTTTTTGTCAAGCTGCCGGTGCTAATCGGTTGGCTATAAAGTGAATACATCATTAAGAGGGAATGCACGAACGATTCTATAAATCCTCCAATTTCTCCTTTTTCCTACTTGCTAAATATCAGATTCACACGGCGGCAGGGGGAAACCCTGGTTAGTTTTTGCAAAGCGACAGATTTCTAAATGGAGGGCCTTCGTTGGTTTATTTCTCTCCTGAAACGCAAAAAGGACACAAATCCAATAAAACCACCCAGTCACTTTAATCCAGTTTCATCCTGGTTCGTTTTGCTTCGGATAGTTGGTTTCAGATCCTCTGTGAATTTGGAAGGTGGTTTTCATGCTATATTGCATGATACGAAAGGGACACGGTGGCTCAGAGGCTCAGACGCTGAGCTTGTCGATCGAAAGGTCGGCAGTTCGACGGTTCGAATCCCGAGTGCCGCCTAACGGGGTGAGCTCCCGTTCCTTGTCCCAGCTTCTGCCAATCTAGCAGATCGAAAGCACATTAAAAAAAAAAGCAAGTAGAAAAAATAGGGACCCCCTTTGGTGGGAAACAGCGTTCCGTGCACCTTTGGCGTTGAGTCATGCCGGCCACATGACCACAGAGACGTCTCCGGACAGGCTGGCTCTTCGGCTTTGAAACGGAGATGAGCACCGCCCCCTAGAGTCGGGAACGACTAGCACATATGTGCGAGGGGAACACTTACCCTTCATGATACAAGCGCTCCAAACAATTTGTAATGCTGTTCGATGACGATAGAATCATAGGGCTATAAAGTGTTAATACCACTTTATAAAGCCTTGGTTAGTTTTCCAATCTAACCCCCTCCTCAAGCAGGAGACCTTATACCCGTGATGGTGAACCTATGGCACACAGAGCCCTCTCTGCGGGCACGCACGCTGGTGCCAGCTACTCTTCTGGTTTCCAGTGTGCATGTAGCCAGCTGGTCTTCACAGACAATTGCTGGGCCTTTTCCAGGACATTCTCAGGCCGTTTTTTGGGCCATTTTCAGGCAGTTTTTGGCTCGAAAACAGCCTGAAAACAGCCCCAAACAACCAAAAAACAGGTATGTGTATGCCAGCTAGCTGGCCTTTGGATTTCCAGTGCTCCAGCGCATGCACATTCACACACATGCATGCATGTTCCAGTTTGGGCACAAACGTTCGCCATCACTGCCTTATACTATTCTGGACAGGTGGCTGTTAAATCTCTTCTTAAAAACCTCCAGTGATGTAGCATCTACAAGTTCTGGTGGCCAGCCGTTCCACTGGTTAATTGTTCTCACAGTTGGGAAGTTTCTCCTTATTTCTAGGATGCTTCTCTCCTTGATTAGTTTCCACCCATTGCTTCTTGTCCTGCTTTCAGGTGCTTTGGAGAATAGCTTGACTCCCTCTTTTTTGGGGCAGCCCCTGAGATATTATCAAATGTTATCCTGTCACTCCAAGTCCTTCTCTCTTTTTTTTTTTAAAGACATACCTAGTTCCTTTAGTAACTCATCCCACAGTTTCAACCCCAGACCACTAATTCTCTTTGTGGCTCTGCTCTGTGGGTCAGAGTTTGAAGGGCTGACTTAGCAAGAGAAGGACATTTTGGAGGATGCATCTGGAGGAGTTTGGAAACCTTCAGTGTCCTAGTGAAAAGTGGACTTTCTCAACATTCCTCTCCCAAATGAGTGGAGATTTTCCAGACGAGGAAAAAAAACAACAACCCAAAATAGCAATAACTTGAGATTCTGCATTGTCGGTTTCCCCCAAAGCAGATATTCTGCATTCTTGCCAACGCAGTTCATGATTTTCAAAGTGAAGAACAAAATTAGGGGGGTGTTTTTTTTTGTTTTGTTTTTTTTACTGCTATGCAGCTTTTGTGAAAAATGATTTATGACAGGACAGAGGTCACTCGGTGTTGGACACAGAAAGCATTGTTCTCCAGTGCGTCACCGGTCACTAAATGGCAAAACGGCATTCATTTCTGTTCTCTCCACCCATTTAGCTTCTCGGTATACGCAATAAATAATTATTCCTCCCCCTTCCCCTGTACAACGATAGAAATTTAGAGGAAGTGGATTTAGGCCATAAAGATAGTTTTAAGAAAAGTGGAGAGGGGGTCTCTGCTAAGGAGAGGGACCCTATTTTTGCAGTGTGCTGAGTCCGAGAAAGAAATAAAAGTCAAAAAAAATAAAAAGCCAACACAACCCTAGGCTGAATTAACAGAGGGATGGAATCAAGATCACGTGAAGTGTTAATACCACTTTATAAGGCCATCCTTGAAATCCTGCATCCAATTTTGGTCGCCACGATGTAAAAAAAACGATGTGGAGACTCTAGAAAGAGTGCAGAGAAGAGCAACGAAGAGGATGAGGGGACTGGAGGCTAAAATATATGACAAACAATTGCAGAAATTAGGGATATCTAGTCCAGTGATGGCTAATCGTTTTGCCATCGCGTGCCAAAAGCGGGGGGAGCGCAGGGGTGTGTGTGTGTCACACACGCATGTGCCCACACCCATAATTCTATGTGCCCTGCCCCTGCGCATGTGTGTGCAACCCCCCCACCCCCGTGCTTCCCCTGTTTTTGGCACGTGATGGCACGGTGGGCCCAGTAGGCTCGGTTTTTTTGCCCTCCCCAGGCTCCAGAGCCTTTCTAGGAGCTTGGGGAGGGTGAAAATGGCCTTCCCCACCCTCCGGAGGCCGGAAATGGCCTGTTTGCCGATTTCCAGTGGGCCCAGAAGGCCCGAAAATCAGCTGGCTGGCATGTGCATGTACACCGGAGCTGAGCTTGCGTGCCCTCCGATTTGGCTCCGTGTGCCACAGGTTCGCCATCACGGATCTAGTCTAAGGAAGGAGGAGAAGGATTAGGGTTGATGTGATAGCAGTCTACCACCATTTGAAGGGCTGCCACAGAGAAGAGGGGGTCAAGCTATTTTCCAAAGCCCCTGAAGGCAGGACAAGAAGCAACGGATGGAAATGTCTATAGAGGTTCTCCGTCATCCTGGTTGCCCCTTTTTCAAGAGGCAACTGGACTTTCTGATTTTTTCTTTGAACTCGTTTCGCTTCTCATCCAAGAAGCTTTTTCAGCTCTCAGCTGGCAAGACGGAGTTTCTAGCCACCAGCTGGACATCTCTACGATGCACAAAAACAGAGATGCATCCATTACATCACTGGTTGAGATGGGAGACATATAATCTGTAGATGTCTGGCTTCAGTTTAAATACAAGACATCATTGGTTGTTGGAATAGGACCATGTCATTGATCCAGTTGAGTTGCTTGTTGGAAGAGGGCCATATCTCTTGGCCCAATTGAGTTGGTTGTTGGAACAGGACCATGTCATTGACCCAGTTGAGTTGGTTGTTGGAACAGGACCCACCATTGACCCAGTTAAGTTGGTTGTTGGAACAGGAGCCAGCATCAACCCAGTTGAGTTGGTTCTTGGAATAGGACCACGTCTCTTGATTCAGTTGAGTTGGTTGTTGGAATAGGACCATATCTCTTGGCCCAGTTGAGTTGGTTGTTGGAATAGGACCATATCTCTTGGCCCAGTTGAGTTGGTTGTTGGAATAGGACCATATCTCTTGGCCCAGTTGAATTGGTTGTTGGAACAGGAGCCAGCATCAACCCAGTTGAGTTGGTTCTTGGAATAGGACCACGTCTCTTGATTCAGTTGAGTTGGTTGTTGGAATAGGACCATATCTCTTGGCCCAGTTGAGTTGGTTGTTGGAATAGGACCATATCTCTTGGCCCAGTTGAATTGCTTGTTGGAATAGGAGCCAGCATTAACCCAGTTGAGTTGATTCTTGGAATAGGACCACGTCTCTTGATCCAGTTGAATTGGTTCTTGGAACGGAACCACATTCTTGACTCAGTTGTTTGTGGGAATAGGGCCATAGTCCAATCTACTTTGCATGGTTGCCGTTGGGAAGGAGTGTTCAAATTTGAGGAGAGAGAGAGAGGGCTTTTATGTTTCCATGAACCAGAACAAAATCCCGGCACAAACTTCTAGCCAGCAAAGAAATCCATAAGGCTTCTTTCCCAGGTTCATGTACCAAAGATAAAGATTGGGACACAAACGGCCTTAAGAACTTCTTGAACTTCTGCATCCCCATTTTCCCTCCGGGCCTTGACCAGGAAACCTGTTTTCTCTCTCTCTCTCTTGCAGGACATCTGTGAGGACCCTCATCTCTTTGTGGATGGAATCAGCTCCCATGACTTACATCAGGGGCAGGTGGGCAACTGCTGGTTCGTGGCTGCCTGCTCAGCGTTGGCATCCAGGGAGTCCCTATGGCAGAAGGTAACCAGTTTGGAAACTTGTCAGAAAAAAAAAATAATCTTGTTTGCTCCCATTGTTGACACAATGTACAGTAGTAGCCAAAATTGTGGAAACCTTTTGGGAAAAGAGTACTTTTGAGGTTTGATGGCTAATAACCATCAAACCTCAAAAGAGCTCACAATCTTGGCGTTCTCCTTGATTCATGGCTATCTTTGGCGGCTCATTTGACGGCCATGACAAGGGGGAGGTTTTGCACAGGTGTGCCTAGTGCGCCAGTTGTGGCTTTTCCTAAACAGAGATGCCCTTCAAACAGTCACTCAAGCTCTCATTGTCTCTCGGTTGGATTACTGCAATGCCCTCTACATGGGGCTGCCCTTGGGGTGCACCCGGAGGCTCCAGCTGGTCCAGAATGCAGCCGCGTGGGTTGTTATGGGAGCCAGGCAGCACCTCTCCTGCGCGAGCTGCACTGGCTACCGGTGGTCTTCCGGATCCGCTTCAAGGTGCTGGTACTTACCTATAAAGCCCTTCATGGCATGGGCCCGAAGTACTTGCAGGACCACCTTCTACCGGCCTCCCATCACCCTGTGTGTTCTCATAGAACTGCGCTCCTCCGGGTGCCGTCGGCCAGACAATGTCGGCTGGAGACCCCCAGAATGGGTTACCCACCGAGCTCCAGATCTCCACACTTTCTGTGCTGGCCTGAAGACATGACTTTTTTTTTTTTAATTAGATTTATATGCCGCCCTTCTCCGGAGACTCAGGGCGGCTTACAATGCGTTAAGCAATAGCCTTCATACTTTTTGTATATTTTATACAAAGTCAGCTTATTGCCCCCACAAACTGGGTCCTCGATTGACCCACCTTAGAAAGGATGGAAGGCTGAGTCAACCTTGAGCCTCGAACTGGTGTAATTGCAGACAGCTGGATGTTAATAACAGGCTATCTAGCCTGTCGAGCTATCTGAGGCTCCTTTTTCATCAACTTCCTGACAGATCATAGGGTTTTTAATTTTGGGGATTTTAAATCGGATTGTATTTTAGAATTTTATTGTTGTTTTTACTATGTGAGCCACCCCAAAGCCCACGGGAGAAGGGCGGCATATAAATTTTAATAATAAATAAATAAATAAATAAATAATAACACCACTATTATTATTATTTTTTTTTGGAGTTTCAAGATCATCCTATTCCACTGCTGGAATGGCCTGGGAATAGCCCAGACTTTAACCCAACTGAAAATCTATGGAGCCCACTAAAGAAACTTGTTAGTCAGAAGCGACCCAGCAATAAAACCCAGTTAATAGAAGCCATCATTCCATCTTGGTTTCACATTATTATAACAGCCGCAGAACTCAAAGACTTGGTTCACTCCATGGGAAGACATTGTAGGGCCATCATTCATGCTAAAGGTTACCCAACTGACATGGGGATCATTTTTGCATATCTCGTTTTTTTTCTACCTGTTTCACTTTTCTTCTTTATACTGTAACTGCTATTCTAATGGCAAATCCTTCACAAAAGTGATTGCATGACATTCTTGATTAAATTATCTTTCCATTAATATATAATTTTATGGTACTTCTCCCCCCAAAAAAGTGGTGTTATTAGCTAGTTTTAGAAAATACACTTTTCCCAAAAGGTTTCCACAATTTTGGCCACCAGTGTACTTGGCAATCATGTGAACTGGGTTCGTAACAGGTCGTCCTCGACTTACAACCACAATTGAGCCCAGAATCTCTTTATCCCATTTTTGCAACCGTCGTTAACGGAATCACTGCAACGGTTAAGTTAGTCACACTGTTATTCAGTGAATCTGGCTTCTCCATTGACTTTGCTTGTCAGAAGGTCAACAAAAGGTGGTCTCATGACCCAGGAACACTGCCCCCGTCATAAATATGAGCCAGATGCCAAGTGTCTGAATTTTGATCACATGCAGATGCTATAACGGTCGTAAGTGTGAAAAACCATCGTGTCACTTTTTTCAGTGACGTCGTAACTTCGAACAGTCAGTAGATGAACTGTTCTACGTCAAGGACTCCCTCTAGAAGTAACTTAAGGTGGCAAATATTCTCAATATTCCTTCCTTCTTCCACTTTCTCTCTCCGCCGCTCGCAACAACAACCCTGTGAGGTTGGTTAGGCTGAGAGAGGGGGACTGGCTTAGGATCAGTGTGATGCAAACAAAAAACTGCAGGTATATTTTATTCGGGTGTGCACATTCTCTAATATCTATAGCAGTGATGGCTAAGTTTTTTGCCATCACATGCAAAAAGTGGGGGGAAGCATGGGGGGGGGTCGAGCGCGTACATGCCCACACCCATAATTCAATGCGCCCTCCCCTTACGACCCTACTTTTGGCACACAATGGCCCGGTGGGCCAAGTGGGCTCATTTTTTTTGCCCTCCCCAGGCTCCAGAGGCTTTCTAGGAGCCTGGGGAGGGCAAAAACAGCCTTCCCCATCCCCCTAGAGGTCAGAAACGGCCCGTTTCCAGACTTCCAATGGGCCCCAAAGGCCCAAAAATCAGCTGGCCAGCGCACACATGTGGGCTGGAGTTGAGCTAGGGCAATGCTCGCGTGCCCACAGATATGGCTTCGTGCGTGCCATAGGTTTGTCATCACGGATCTATAGATTTGCAAGCAATTTCCCCCCCGTGGGATGCAATTTTGTACTCCTTTTCTGATTGGGAAGCTCGTTGGGAAAAAAAGATGGATAATTAGTTGTATTGTATTTTGCAAGTCAGTTGAGGATAATACACAAGAGAGAAAAACTTGCTTGCATTTTACTGTATTCCCTTCCTTACCTGGAGGAAGGTGTCACCCTCTAGTGGACACCTGGTGAAATTCTACCTCTTCAAAAGAGGGTACCGTTTGTGGTTATAATTATATCGATATACAGGTAGTAGTCCTTGATTTATGACCACAATTTACGTTGCTAAGAAAGACAGAGGTTAAATGAGTTTTGCTCTGTTTCGTGACCTTTCTCGCTGCAGTTATTAAGTGAGTCACTGCATTTGTTAAGACAGTATCATGGTCCCCATTGATTTTGCTTCTCAAAAAGTCACAAAACAGGACCCCGGGACGCTGCAACCGTCATAAATATGAGTCAATGGCCAGGCATCCGACTTTTAAGACTTTACTATTCCAAGAGGCTGGGCTGACGAAATAATGAATTTTAATTGGGTATTTTAGTTTTGTCATTTTTTAAAAAAACAAAAATAGGGCCAAATTATTTAACACCTTTTAAATTGTTTTTAAATTTTTGTATGTTATTTTTATTATGGCTGTACACCGCCCTGAGTCCTTCGGGAGAAGGGCGATATAAAAATTTAATAAAATAAATAATAAATTTTGATCACCGTAGGGATGCTGCAACGGTCATAAGTGTGAAAAACGATCACACGTCACGTTTTTTTCAATGCCGCTGTAAGTTTGAACGGTCACTAAAAGGATGGTTGTAAATCAAGGACCCAGATTGTTGGGGGGAAGAGGCTGACTCTGTAAACCACCTAGAGAGGGCTGGAAAAGCACCATGAAGTGGTATATACAGGTAATCCTCGATTTACGACCACAATTGAGTCCAAAATGCTTGTTGTTAAGTGAGACGTTTGTTCAGTGAGTTTTGACCTGTTTTACGACCATTCTTGCCACGGTTGTTAAGTGAGTGCCTGCAGTTGATAAGTGAGTCACACGGCTGTTGAGTGAATGTGGCTTCCCCCATTGCTTGTCAGAAGGTCGCAAAAGGGAGACGCTGCGACCGTCATAAATATGAGTCAGTTGCCGAGCATCTGAATTTTGATCCTGTGTCCATGGAGATACTGCAACAGTTGTAAGTGTGAAAAACGGTCAAAAGTTACTGTTTTCAGTGCCGTTGTAAGTTTGAACGGTCACTAAATGGAACTGTTGAAAATTGAGGATCACCTGTATTGTATTTTGTTACACACACACAAACACACACAACTGGCATCCTCAAGCCTCTCTCTTTGCTCCTGTGGGATGTTATTCAAGCCGAGGAGGAAGGCTCACTCGAGTCTTATTATTTGACGTCTTCCTCTTCCTCTCTGGACTCCCAAATCCCTCCTGGCTTGTTTGCTCAACGCTGATTTTTCCACCGTGGCCTTTTGCACCGAAAGGAGTTTGAAACTTCTCCTTCTGATCGTTGCCATTGAAAGGAAAAGCTTGCAGAATATTTACGAATATGGATGTTTTAGAAATGGATGGTTAGAACAGCCTGTCCTCGACTTCTGAGCGTTCGTTTAGGGACCGTTCAAAGTTACGACGGCAGTGGGGGGGAAAAAAGGATTGATGGATATTGGTCACACTTATTTATTTTATTTTATTTATTTTATTAGTTCAATTTATATGCCGCCCTCCTCCGAAGACTCAGGGGGCTTACAATGCACTTATAGCAATAGCCTTCATTCTTTTGTATATACCTGCTTAGTAGGGCTTTTGGCCCCCCCTAAGAGGTGTTTTTTTTTTATACAAAGTCAGCTTATTGCCCCCGCAATCTGGCTCCTCAATTTACCTACCTCGGAAGGATGGAAGGCTGAGTCCACCTTGAGCCTGGTGAAATTCGAACTCGCACTAATTGCAGGCAGCTGGCAGCTAAGTGCTACATGACAGCACTTAGTCTGCTGCACCACCAAGGCTCCACCACTTATGACCCTTGCAGCATTCCCAGCATCACGTGATCAAAATTCAGACCCTTGGCAACTGACTCATATTTATGACGGTCACAGCCGGAGGGCCACCGTTTTGTTAAATTCTGACACGCGAAGTCAATGGGGGGAAAGCCAGATTCATTTAACAACTGTGTTACTAACTTTAACAACCGTAGTGACTCACTTAACAACTGTGGCGAGAAAGGTCACGAAACAGAGCAAAACTCGCTTAAACACTGTCTTTCTTAGCAACATAAATTGTGGTCCTAAGTCAAGGACTACCTGTATATCGATATAGTTAGAACCACAAACGGTTCCAACTGCAGTGGTTCGCTTACCAACTGTGGCAAGAAAAGTCGTAAAGTGGGGCAAAGCTCACTTAACAACCGTCTGGCTTAGTGACAGAAATCTTGGGCTCAATGGTGGTCGTAAGTCGAGGTCTTCTGTATTTTGAAATGCTGGTATTATTAATATACCTAAATGGAGAGAAAGGCTGTTGACGTGTTATCATCGCTGGACTTGAAAGGAAATCGAAGGCCATCTTCGTTGTAAATTGGATGTAGTTTGTGGTCACTTTTAAATTGTTTTTCTCTTTTTATGTTAGTTTGAATTTTAATGTTTTCCTTTGAAATTGATTTTTTTCAATTTGATTTGTGTGCCACCCTTCTCTGGAGACTCAGGGCAACTTACAATGCGTTAAGCAATAGCTTTCCTACTTTTGTATATTTATACAAAGTCAGCTTATTGCCCCCACAAACTGGGTCCTCAATTGACCTACCTTAGAAAGGATGGAAGGCTGAGTCAACCTTGAGCCTGGGGAGATTCGAACTTACAGTAATTGCAGACAGCTGGTGCTAATCACAATGCTTTTAGTCTGCAGAGCTATCCAGGCTCTTTATAATTTGAATTCAAATTATATTAAAGGGGGGAAAAAGAGGTTGGAATTCAGACACTAGTTCCATAGACATGTCTGAATTCTCTGTACAGCCCCGAATAACACAAAAGCGTGAAACAATTTTCTCAGCTGAACAAGCACTGAAAAAAGTGCTTAAAGTTTAGTCTTGGTTAGCTCTGCAGACTAAGCACCGTAATTAACATCCAGCTGTCTGCAATTACACCAGTTCGAATCTCCCCAGGCTCAAGATTGACTCAGCCTTCCATCCTTTCTAAGAGAGGTCAATTGAGGACCTAGTTTGTGGGGGCAATAAGCTGACTTTGTATAAAATATACAAAAGTATGAAGGTTATTGCTTAATGCATTGTAAGCCACCCTGAGTCTCCGGAGAAGGGCGGCATATAAATCAAATTTAAAAAAAAGAAAAAAAGCTGCTAAACTGTAGAAATACAACTTTAATGCAAAGGTAGTCCTCAATGTACGACCACAACTGAGCCCAAAATTCCCACTGCTAAGCAAGACACTTGTTAAGTGAGTTTTGCCCCATTTTATGACCGCTCTGGCCGCGTGTTGCTAAGTGAATCATTGTTGCTAAATGAATCACTGCTGTTGTTAAGATAAGAACACGGTTCTTAAGTGAATCTGGGACACTGGGACCGTCATCAATATGAGCCCGTTGCCAAGCGTCCGAATTTTGATCACGTGACTTATGGGGATGCAACGGTCGTAAGTGGGAGGACGGGCCTCAAGTCACTTTTTTCACTGCCGTTGGTCAATTCAGACGGTCACTACATGAACGGTTGCAAATCGAGGGCGACTTGTGATCAAAATCATCGTAAATAACCAAATTTCGGAGCTTCCAGGTTTCCTAAATATCAGGGAAGGTTGACGAGATGCCACTGAGAAGCTGGAGCCGCAACTTCCATTGTGTCCCATGCAACTTAGAATGCGTTGTTGTGGTGCTACAGCTGTGCTGTAATCCTCCGTTCGACGCCGTTGCCTAGATCTCCAGAGAACCACCTAATGAATGAAATTCGGAACGCGGCACACCGAGGGACTATCCTCTTTCCATGATTATATTCGCCGTGGGCTGTGTCACATGCCCTCCATTCATGAGATCCTTAACCAGATTAACAAATTAACGAAGTTGGAAGGGACCTTGGAGGTCATCTAGTCCAACCCCCTGCCCAAGTGCGAGATCCTATACCATTTCTGACCGATGGCCATCCAGTCTCTTCTTGAAAGCCTCCTGGGATGAAGCTTCCTAAACTTCCATGGGTTGATAGTTCTCACTGTATGAAAATTCCTCCTTATTTCCAGGTTGAATCTCTCCTTGATAAGTTTCCATCCATTGCTTCTTCTCTGGCCTTCGGGTGCTTTGGAGAATAGCTTGACCCCTTCCTCTCTGGGGCAGCCCCTCAAATATTGGAAGATGCTATCCTGTCTCCCCTGGTCCTTCTCTTCACTAGACCAGCCAGGCCCAGTTCCTGCAACCGTTCATCATATGTTTTAGCCTCCAGTCAGAGAACCGAGTTCTGCTTTTTCCTAAGGGAAGGTTTAGAACATAGAACAACAGATTAGAATCATTGGAAGGGAACTTGGAGGTCTTCTAGTCCAACCCCTTGCTCGAGCAGAGCCGTGGATCAAAGCATCCAATCCTGACCCCCATTCGGGCAAAGCCGAAAGTGTTTTGCCAGCTACGGGTCAAATCCCTGAGTGGAATTTGCAAAGTGCCTTGTTTTCTGTAAACCGTCTTTAAATCCTGAAAGAATCTGGAGCCCAGAATCATTTGGCAGACTGCCTGAATTGAATCACCATTAGGAAAAAAGGTCGCCATTAACCCTTATAAAAAGCCTTCTTCAACATCTCTTCTTTCCCTCCGCCCTTTGACCACAAAGTTGAATTTTAGCCCATCTTGAGAATGCTGTTCAGTTGGACGGCTCTTCCGAGGGATAAGATCAAGGTCGCATGAAATGTTTAGTGCTGTTTTATAACACACTTGGAATCCTGCATCCAGTTTTGGTCATCACAATATAAAAAAGATGTGGAGACTCTGGAAAAGAGCGCAGAGAAGAGCAACCAGGATGCTTAGGGGACTGGAGGCTAAAACATACGATGAACGGTTGCAGGAATGGGGTATGTCTACATTAATGAAAAGAAAAACTAGGGGCGACATGATAGCGGCCTTCCAATATTTAAGGGGTGCCACAGAGAAGAACGGGGGTCAAGCTATTCTCCAAAGCCCCTGAAGGTAGGACAAGAAGCAATGGATGCAAACTAATCAAGGAGAGAAGTAGGACCACACTTAGAGTACTGCATCCAGTTTTGGTCACCACACTATAAAAAAGGATGTGGAGAATCTAGAAAAAGTGCAGAGAAGAGCAACTAGGATGATGAAGGGACTGAAGGCTAAAACAGATGATGAACAGTTGCAGGAATTGGGCATGGCTGGTCTAGTGAAGAGAAGGACCAGGGGAGACAGGAGAGCATCTTCCAATATTTGAGGGGCTGCCACAGAGAGAATAGGGATCAAGCTATTTGCCAAAGCACCTGAAGGCCAGACAAGGAACAAGGGATGGAAACTGAACAAGGAGAGATTCAACCTGGAAATAAGGAGGAATTTTCTGACAGTGAGAACATGGAACAGAAGTTGCCTTCTGAAGTTTAGGGAGCTTCATCCCTGGAAACTTTCAAGAAGAGACTGGATTGACATGGTGTACGAACTCCTGCTTGGGCAGGGGGTTGGACTAGATGACCTCCAAGGTCCCTTCCGACTCTGTTAATCTGTATCATCTGTAGAAGCAACTGAGAACTAAGGAGAAGTTTCCTGACAGGGAGAACAATTAATCCGTGGAACGGCTTGTCTCCAGAAGTTGTAAATGCTCCATCCACTTTTAATAAGAGACTGGACAGGTATTTATCCAGAATGGTTGAGGCTCTACTACTTGAGTAGGGGGTTGGAGTCGAAGACCTCTAAGATCCCTTCCAACTCTGTTATTCTGTTAAAAGTGTTCTTGCTTGGGAACGGTTGTTAACCCAGGTTGTTAAGGCAGCCGATATCAAGAGACTTGTACTATCGTACCATCGAAGATCATGTCCCTCCCTGGAAAATGAGATGCCCAGAGGAAACCCCCTCGGGCTTCCTGCTTCCCCAGGCCAGGTTGCTTAGCATCACTGGGGTACCAGCCAGCAAGCGAACGAAGACACACACAAGGAAGTTTCCTTTTGCCTGCCAGACACCTCGGTCGCTCGTCAAAGCGTGCAGAATCTCCCCCACAGAAAAGAGAATTATGAGTTCCGAGGAAGCCGAGTTGGAGCTGCATTTGGTCCAAGATATCCAGCTGACCAAGGTGATGAGGATTCGAGTCACGACCCTCCAGCAGAAAAACGAGAAGCCTCAAGACGGCGAGAAGCTCCTCCAGGACAACGAATTCGTCTTCCGTCTGGACTTCTCCCATCAACACGGTCTCCGTTTCCAGAACTGGAAAGTGATCTTGGACCAGCCGGGCAAGGCCACCATTATCGGGACATCTCAACACTGGACGCCGGATTTGACTAACCTCATGAGAAGGCAGCTCTTAGATCCGGTGGGAGTGTTTTGGAAGAAGCCGGAGGCGCCCGACGTGGTAGACTGCAACGAAGCCGACGCCCTGGAGTTTGGAGAAAGATTGGTGGAGCTGGCCAAAATCCGGAAAGTGATGTATTTCTTAGTGGCCTTCAGCGACGGTCTGGAGCCAGCTCACTTGAAATGCTCCGTGATATTCAAAATCTGAATTCTGGTGGTCCTACCACCTCTCTTCGGTGGCTCCTCCTTCCCCCCCCCCTTGAAATAGTTTTTCCTTTTGTTTTGGGCTCTGCAGCATCAACCGTGACTTTAATTTTGAAACCAGACATGCTTTCAAAATGCAGAATTCACGTTGACTTTAGATCGGCTCTAAGGAAGACTTAAGAAACACCACCTCCCCTCGCTAGGCTGGGAAATCTGCTGTTTGAAACATTGAAAATGTTCTCCAAAAGTTTTTCATTTTTTAAAAAAATTCAGTGTATACAGGCCATCCGTTTCACCATCACCTCTTCCAACAGAAATCGAACTGGCTTGTCTGAAAAGAACCTTTGAAAATTTGGAGCGCTTCCTCACCGCACTCAAGATCTCCAGAAAAGAGGATTATTAGGCCCATGGATTGTCTCAGAAGCCTACCTAGCAGGGCTGGGTGTGGGAAAAAAAACCCCAGGCATATCTTGATATTCCTTCGATCCGATTTATTGCAGTAAATCTGCGCGCTTCTCAAAAGGGGCAGCATTGCCTAAATCCAGGCGCCTGATCATTTAAAACTTACTTTCTTTCGAAGTAAGCCCTAATTTTCATGGAGGCTGAGAAAAACGTTGACTTTTCTTAATCAAAAGTTTTCCTAACTTATTTTATGTTCTGCAGCACTACCAACCCATCATCGATCAGAGCACGTTAAGCATGCAAGTATTAAACCGGTGCCCTCTTTTTTCCTCTTTTGCAAAATTGGCACATTTTCCCTAAACTGGGACCTGAAGATCAGAGGTAACAGTTTGACTTTCTGGTAGATCCGTAGCTAGATTTGGATCTGAACTTCAGGATCTCGAGATCACTTCCATCCCCTTGCGTGCTTTTCCAGGAAAATAAAAGATTTGCCACCATTCAAAACGAGGGCCTTGCTACACAGCGGCATGAAATTCCTTTAAATGGCAAGCAGTGATTTTTCTCCCCCTTTGTGCGAATTTGAGGTTGAAAAGAAGCTTTTAAAACATTTTCTGCTTGATTGACAGAGGCAGAATGAAAAGCTCAACACCGCATCTTTTGCTTGGCCGGAGAAATCTTTTTGCTTGGAGGCACCCAAAATTGGCTGGTTTGCTTGAGGCACTTCGAATACAGAATATACAGAGTTGGAAGGGATCTTGGATGTCTTATAGTTCTATTAATCATGTGTAGTATTAGTACCACTTTATAAAACCTTAATAGGACCCCACCTGGACTACTGGGTCCAGTTTTGGTCACCACATTTTTTTATTTTGTTTTGTTTTTAAATTAGATTTATATGCTGCCCTTCTCCGGAGACTCAGGGCGGCTTACAATGCATTAAGCAACAGCCTTCATACTTTTGTATATTTTATACAAAGTCAGCTTATTGCCTCCACAAACTGGGTCCTCCATTGACCTACCTTAGAAAGGATGGAAGCCTGAGTCAACCTTGAGCCTGTTGAGATTCAAACTTACAGTAATTGCAGACAGCTGAATGTTCTTTCCTTCCTTCCTTCCTTCCTTCCTTCCTTCCTTCCTTCCTTCCTTCCTTCCTTCCTTCCTTCCTTCCTTCCTTCCTTCCTTCCTATGCTGCCCTTCTCCGGAGACTCAGGACGGCTTACAAGGCGTTAAGCAATAGCCTTCCTACTTTTGTATATTTATACAAAGTCAGCTTATTGCCCCCACAAACTGGGTCCTCCATTGACCTACCTTAGAAAGGATGGAAGGCTGAGTCAACCTTGAGCCTGTTGAGATTCAAACTTACAGTAATTGCAGACAGCTGGATGTTAATAACAGGCTTTTTAGTCTGTTGAGCTATCCAGTTTTTTTACAAAAAAGATGTTGAAACTTTGGAAAAAGTGCAGAGAAGAGCAACTAGGATAATTGAAGATTGGAGACTAAAGTATACGAAGAACATTTGCAGGAATTGGGTATGTCTAGTTTAATGAAATGAAGGATTAGGGGTGACGTGAGAACAGTATCCCGGTATTTGAGGAGCTGCCACAAAGAAGAGGGGGAGTCAACCTATTTTTCAGAGCACCAGGAAGCAAGGCAAGAAACAATGGATGGAGAGAAGCAACCTGGAATTAGAGGAGAAATTTCCCGACAGTGAGAACAATTAATCAGTGGAACCACTTGCCTCCAGAAGTTGTAAATGCTCCAACACTGGAAGTTTTAAAGAAGAGATTGGATAACCATTTGTCCAAAGTGGTGTAGGGTTTCCTGCCTACTAAGCAGGGGGTTGGACTAGAAGACCTCCGAGGTCCCTTCCAACTCTGTTCTGATTGATTGATCGTTCAACCCCCTATGAGATCAATGTTCTTTTTTCTTTTCTTTTTTTTTTTTGCCCCTCTGAATTTAGCCAAGTGCTTCGGCCTTTTGATGGCTCTTCCTTCTCGCCCAAACTTTGGAAAGCCCTTCCAGAATGGGGAGAATCCACAAAACGGAATCGAACTCCGGAATCTGTTGGGAGTTGTTTTTCTGGGACGTTGAGAGGTTTTCTGCTTACGAGCAAGTTCTCTGGTCTTAGCACTGATGATGTTACCTCGGTGGGTTCTGAAACGTCTGCAGAAAAAACACCAAGGACTCCAGTCCTCTTCGTCAACAGGGTGTTAACAAGACCGAAAGGGAGGTGTTGTGTTCTTGTGTACTCCCGCATTGTGGCTGTGGGAATAAGCTTGCGGTTTTCGAATCGCAGTGGGGGAGAGAGTATTAATTCTGTATGGGTTGAATCTCTAGCAGCTTAAGGGCGCATTGAATGTAAAGGAGAGAAGGGAGGGAGGGAGATAATCTGAGTGTGTAGTTGTGTGTCTAGGGAGCAGTGTGGTGGCCTAGAGGTGGAGCTCTCGCCTCACAATCAGGAGGCTGTAAGTTTGATCCTAGGTAGAGGCAGATATTTCTCTCTCTGGGCCACAATGAGAATATATCTGCTGAACAAAACTCCACTCTGGCGACAGGAAGGGCATCTGGCCATTAAAACACTCTGCTAACTCCATTCAGTCGCCCAGACTCCACCCTACAAGGGATTATGGGGTCGTTAAAAGAAGAAGAAAGTTGTGTGCCTAGGGTATAGAGTTCTTTGAAACTTTCCTGCCTTCCAGAAAATTGCTGCGTTCTTATCCTGGAGTGGATGGAGTCCCAACATACAGGGGAATTGCCGGGAGCTGGGAGTGTATTCCTTTACGTGTGGCTTTCTACTTAAAATTACAGGTAGTCCTCGACTTACGACCACAAGCAAGGTGATTGTTAAGTGAGTCGTGCCTGATTTTACACTCTTATTTTACCGTGGTCATTAAGTGAATCTCGGGTCGTTAAGTGGATCGTGTGATGGATAAGTGAATCCAGCTTCCCACGTTGACTTGGCTGGTTGGGTGGCAATTGCGTGGCCCTGGGATGTTGTAACGGTCATAAATATATGCTTGTTGCCAGCCGCCCGAATTTTGCAATGGTCGTAAGCGCAAGGACCAGCCGTAAGTTGCTTTTTTTCAGAGCCCGTTGTAACTTTGAACCGTTGCTAAATGACTGGTCATACTGTAAGTTGAGGACTATCTGTAAAGGAATAGTTTTCAATCCTCTTTTAATGCCTCTTAAGAAGCCAGGGATAATTTCTTCCTGCTTTGTAGGCCCCATCTAGGTTGAATCTTGGCAGTTGCCCCGTATTAGATCTTCCTTCCTTCCTTCCTTCCTTCCTTCCTTCCTTCCTTCCTCCCTCCCTCCCTCCCTCCCTCCCTCCCTCCCTCCCTCCCTCCCTCCCTCCTGTCTCTCCTTCCTTCCTTCCCTCCCTCCCTTTCCGTTTTCTCCCTCCTCCCTCCCTCTCTACCATCTTCCTTCCTTCCTGCCTTCCCTCCCTCCCTTCTTCTTTCTTTCCTTTTCTTCCTTTCCTCCCTGCCTCTTTCCCTCCCTCTGGCATCTCCTTTCTTCCTTCCTTCCCTCCTTCCTCTTTTCCTTCCTTTCCTCCCTCCCTCTCTGCCATCTCCTTCCTTCCTTCCTTTCCTTCTTCTTTCTTTCCTTTCCTCCCTGCCTCTTTCCCTCCCTCTCTGCCATCTTCCTGCCTGCCTGCCTTCCCTCCCTCCTCCTTCCTTCCTTTTCTCCCTCCCTCTTTGGCATCTTCCTTCCTTCCTTCCTTCCTTCCTTCCTTCCTTCCTTCCTTCCTTCCTTCCTTCCTTCCTTCCTTCCTTCCTTCCTTCCTTCCTTCCTCCTTTCCTTTCCTTTCCTTTCCTTTCCTTTCCTCCCTGCCTCTTTCCTCCCTCTCTGCCATTTCCTTCCTTCCTTTTCCTTCCTTCCTTTTCCTTCCTTCCTTCCTTCCTTCCTTCCTTCCTTCCTTCCTTCCTTCCTTCCTTCCTTCCTTCCTTCCTTCCTGTTCTTTCTCCTACTGTTTCTCCTTTCCATCCTCCCTCCTTCTCTCCCTCCCTCAGGTGCATGGTGCTAAGACCTGAGATGCTCCTATACATGCTATTCCAAAAACGAACTTTTTCAAGAGACGAAGCGATGTCTCCCTTAGGAAAAGTCAAGCTTTTAAAGCGTGGGACATTTCAGTTGTTGGAGTGGCAAAGAAAGGTTGTTTTTTTTTAGCTATGCGAGCTGCTTTTAGAATATGCTTAGGAATACAGTATTAATTGCTGCTTGCAGTGTTTCTCAGCCATAGCAATTTGAAGACACGTCCGGGGGGCGGGGGGGCGGGGGGGGGAGATTCTGGGAGTTGAAGTCCACACCTCTTAAAAATGGCCTAGATTGAGAAGCACGCGTTCAGATGCTTTAAAGAAGCAATAATATCAAACTCTGTTTCAATTCATTGATTATAGGTCAATTTCTCTCTACATTTTTACCCCAGTTGTGGCAAGCTTTGTTAGTTTGCTCCATCCAATATATTCTCTACATTTCTGTCTTTGTTCCACGTGGCCAGAGGAGGGAAAAAAACATCTCTAGCAAGATGAACACATACAGTAAAGTTAGTCCTCGGCGTATGGCCAGAATTGAGCCCAGCATTTTGGTTGTTAAGTGAATTTTGCCCCATTTTATGAATGTTCTTGTCACGGTGGTTAAGCGAATCACTGAAGTTCTTAAGTTTGTCACACGGTTGTTAAGTGAATCGGGCTTCCCCCATTGACTTTGCTTGTCAGAAGGTCGCAAGAGGGGATCGTGTGACTCCGGGACATTGCGACCGTCATAACTGTGAATCGGTTCCCAAGCGTCTGAATTTTGATCCTGCGGCTGCTACAACGGTCATTAGTGTGAAAAACGGTCATACGTCACTTTTTTCAATCCCATTGTAACTTCGAGCGGTCACTAAATGAACTGTTGTAAGCTGAGGACTACTTGTAAAATGCGTGGTGTTATAAACGAGTGCTTGCCTTCAGCTCGCGATGTTGGGCTTTCGGTGTTCGCTTTCCTTTAAAAATGTTTTCTTTTAAAAAAAAAGTTTTTTATTTTGAACACATTAAAACAAGACATAAACACACATTTATATACATATCACTTATTCCTTTAGCTACTTCAAGGTGTTCCTTTCTTGCTATTTACATCTATTTACACATATTTTAAATTTTGTCTTATTCAACAATTATTTTCCATCTTTCTTTATTTCAGCTACATTGTACTTTGGTCTCCAAAAATGTTTTATTGCAATTTTTAATTTTAAAAAAATCAGATAAAACAGAACTAAGAAAAAGCTTTAAAAAAAAAAAACCACAGACACATTTTTGAAAAGTCATGTGCAGATGCCTTAGGAGATAATATAATTTAGCATAAATATTAAAATTATTAGATTTATTACTGAAATAAAACAGAAAGCAATCTTCCCAAGAATGAATATATTAATCACCTGCATGTGTCTTTCATATATATATATATATATGAAAAAATATCAAATTAGCCATAACAATGATATATTCTTGTACAATATTATAAAATGAATCTAAACCAAAGGAAAACATTGTGTCATATTTTGATTGATAGAAAAAAAAAATAGCCTTTTTGATAATGGATAAATTACAGGTAGTCCTCGACTTATGACCACAGTTGAACCCAACTTTTCTATTGCTAAGCAGAACAGTTAAGTGAATTTTGCCCCATTTTACAACCGTTCTTTTGTCACAGTTGTTAAGTGAGTCACGTGTTTTGTTAAGTGAATTTGGCTCCCCTATTTGACTTTGCTTGTCAAAAGGTCGCAAAACAGGACCACATGACCCCGGGACACTGCAACCGTCATTAATATGAGTCGTTTGCTGAGTGTCTGAATTTTGATCACATGATACGGGGATGTTGCAACGGTCGTAAGTGTGAAAAACAATGATAAGTCACTTTTTTCTGTGCCGTTGTAACCTTGAACAGTCACTAAATGAACTGTTGTAAGTCAAGGACTACCTGTAAAGATTTCTTCAGTCCTCATCTTAATGTCTGAACTGAGATTTCCTCTTCAACTCTCTTCCTGGGTCATAACAAAGTCACAGTCTTCTCTTTAATTTAAGAGGTTCTTTTCTTCTGGACTAGAAAATAAAAATCGGTAATGACTACTTGTACTCTTCAAATGTACTTTCCAAAAAGCACTCTATTAATAAAAACAGGAAAAAAAATCACATATTTCTGATTTGTGTTTCATCGCCGTGTTCGAATGACAGTGTGTTGTGGTCTGTCGGCCGCCGGCCCCTCCAGCAGCTGAATCGGAGGAGGAGGAGGGGGTGTAGGAGTCAGGGTCAGCATCAGGACAGCCTGAGAGCTCGGAGGGGGAAGAGGGAATGAAGCTGTCAGAAAGGGAAACAGAGGCAGAGCCTGGACCATCTGTCAGCCCTCAGATGGAGAGTCAACAGCCCCCAGGTCTTGAAGTGGCTGATGAGGAAGAGGAGGAACAGCTGGGTCCAGTGCCTGATGTGCAGAAGGCAGAGGAGAGGAGAGCAGTGGAAATCTATCGGCCGGTCCTCAGGATGGAAGAGCCACCGCTACTAGCGAAGCCCCACCCTAGCTCTGGGGATAAAAGGCAAAGGGCGGAGATGACTAGATGTGTGCGAATATAGTTTATCTATGGATGCAAAATATATTAGCAATAGCAATAGATTTATATACCGCTTCATGGTGCTCTCCAGCCCTTTCTAAGAGGTTTACAGAGTCAGCCTCTTGCCCCCAACCATCTGGCTCCTCATTTTACCCACCTTGGAAGGATGGAAGGCTGAGTCAACCTGGAGCCTAGTGAGATTCGAACTGCCAAACTGCTGGCAGCCGGCAGTCAGAAGAAGTAGCATGCAGCACCACACTTTAACCACTGCGCCACCTCGGCTATTCTAGATAGATAAACAGAGAGAGAGAAAGGGTGGGAGGGAGGGAGAGGGAGAGAGGGAGGGGGAGAGAGAAGGAGAAGGGAGGGAGAGAGAGAAGGAGAAAGGGAGGGAGGGAGAGAGAAGGGGAGGGGGAGAGAGAGACAAAGATAAATAGATAGATGATAGATAGATAGATAGATAGATAGATAGATAGATAGATAGATAGATAGATAGATAGATAGATAGATAGATAGATAGATGATAGAGACAGAGAAAGAAAGAAAGAAAGAATTAGAAAGAGAATGTGAGAGAATGAGAGCGAAAGAATGAGAGAATGAGAAAGAGAAAGAATGAGAGAGAGAGAGAAAAAAAGAGAGAGAATGATTAATATATTAAAATATATTAAAATATACCTAACCTTAACTAGTAATCTTGGTGAATTTTAACTATCATGGATGTTAAAATTCTGCCATGAATCAGATTTCTTAAAAAAAAAAATCAATCCAGTTTTTATTTACTTTTTTCATCTGGCAGAAAAGGAGAAGGTAAAAATTATAGCATGTACTTCTAATCATTCCACAAATCATTCTCAGAGGGGTTTTTTTTCCCCCTACCTCTATCAAAAGGGCAAATCATATCGGGGTTGTTTTTTTTTTATGGAAGAAAAAAATCCTTTGGAAATTTATTCCCTGGTTGCCCCTACTTATTGTGACAGCTCTTAAGTGAAAAGAGATCGGCGTGAATATTAATATTGGTATTTTTTTTAATGGACCACTCTGTTCCACGGAGTGGTTTCAATCATTTTTCTTTCTTTCTTTAAATGGTGTCAATGGCTAATGGATTTTTAAAGAGGGATATTTGAACAATTTGTCCTGTTGTTTTTTTTTCCAGCCACGAAAAAGCATTAATATTTGTGCGTTTCCCTTCATTCAACTTGAAAAGAAAATACTGAGGGGTGCGGTCAGGGGTGGGATTGAAAAAATTTAGCAACCGATTCACTGTTCAGTTGCTGGGTGGGTGTGGCCATTGGGGCGTGGCCTACTCAACTTCCTGCCCTATGGCGTGTGTGTGTGTGTGTTTGCCCTCCCCAGGCTCTAGAGGCTGTCCTTGAGCCTCCACGAGGCCAAAAACAGCCTCCCCTGGGCACAGGAGGCCCCCTGGAAGCCGGAAATGGGTCCGTTTCCAGGCTTCCGGTACTTCCGGTAGGCCCATTTTTTGCCCTCCCCAGGCTCTGGAGGCTTTCCTGGAGCATCCAGGAGGGCAAAACGGCCTCCCTCAGGCACTGGAGGCCTTCTGGAGGCTGGAAATGACTCAGTTTCCAGGCTTCCGGTACTTCTAGTAGGCCTGTTTTTTGCCCTCCTCAGGCTCTGGAAGCTTTCCTGGAGCATCCAGGAGAGCAAAAACGGACTTCCCCAGGCACCGGAGGCCCTCCGGAGGCCGGAAATGAGTCCGTTTCCAGGCTTCCGGTACTTCTAGTAGGCCCATTTTTTGCCCTCCTTAGGCTCTGGAGGCTTTCCTGGAGCATCCTGGAGGGCAAAACAGCCTCCCTCAGGCACTGGAGGCCTTCCGGAGGCTGGAAATGACTCAGTTTCCAGGCTTCCAGTACTTCTAGTAGGCCCATTTTTTGCCCTCCCCAGGCTCTGGAGGCTTTCCTGGAGCATCCAGGATGGCAAAAACAGCCTCCCCCAGGCACCGGAGGCCCTCTAGAGGCTGGAAGTGGGCCTGTTTTCAGACTTTTGGTACTTCCGGTAGACCAGTTTTTTGCCTTCACAGAGCCTCTGCGTGCACCCTACACTTACCTGGCATCCAAAATGGGCTGCGTGGAGACTCCTGAGGGGCGTGGTGGGCGGGGTCAACCAGTCCTTGGAACAACCGGTTCGGCGAACCAGATTAAAATTAACATGCGGTTCTCCCGAACCGGTCTGAACCAGGTGAATCCCACCCCTGGGTGTGGTTGTTTTATACATAGTCTGGATTCTTAGAGTCTGTAACTGGATTCAGACAACACATTAATTCATTACGGGTAGTTGTCAACTTTACGGCCGCAATTGAGACCAAACTTTCCATCGCTAAGTGAGACAGTTGTTAAGTGAGCTTTGTGTCTCATTTTACGACCTTTCTCGTCACAGTGGTTAAGTGAATCACCGCAGCTGTTAAATTAATAACATGGTTTAAGTGAATCTGGCTTCTCCATGGCTTGTCAGAAGGTCGCAAAAGGGGATCAACTGACCGTCATAAATATGAGTCAGTTGCCAAGCCTCTGAATTTTGATCATGTGATCACAGGGGTGCTGCAAGGATCATAAGTGTGAAAAAGAATCCTAGGGCGCTTGTAACTTCGAACGGTCACTAAATGAACTGTTGTAAATTGAGGACTACCTGCTTTGTTGGTTTTTTTAAAAAAAAATTCCCCCTGAGTTAGGATTAGGGTTAGGGTTGTCTGGGTCAATTTACTTATTCATAATAATATTAATAATAATATTATTTATTTGTATATAGTGGTATTCTTCAAACTTCTAATTTCTACCCTTATTATCTAACCTTTGGTAAAACAAATCCCATGTTAAAAATATTCTGTATCTTCTTTATCCTTTATCCTTAATGTTAACGTATCCATTTCCGCACCATTTAATATTTTTTAAAATTATATTTTCATCTGTAGGAATTTCCTCATTTTTCCAGTGTTCTGCAAATACAATTCTCGCTGCTGTCAAAACATGTGGTATTAAGTATACATCCCCTTTGTCATATTTTTCTGGCAATATACCTACCGTGTTTCCCCGAAAATAAGACCTCCCCGGATAATAAGCCTTCCCCCCAAAATAACCCTCCCCCCAAAATAAGGCCGCCCCGAAAATATTTAACCACATGCGCAGCTGGTCCCTACCCTTTCCTCTGGTTACGGTTAGTGAGACAGAGCTGGAAATCAGGAAAGATGGCAAGAGGAGACCCATCTTGCTCCACACGCCCCAAAATAATAAGATCTTACCAAAAATAAGGCCAAGCGCTTATTTCGGGGTTCAAAAAAATATAAGACGGGGTCTATATTTTCATGGTAACAAAAATATTTCTGGTGTTAAACATATGTGTTGCTTTATCATTTTCTCTAACCATGTACGTATTTTCATCCAGAAATGTTGGAAATGCAATCAGATAACGGGTTCATACCATCATATGTGGTGGACATGCCCCAAGGCAAAAAAATAATAATTCAGGACTACCCGTGTTTGTTAAACGTTCTTTCTCTCGTCTGTTCCCATCAATTCCACCAGGTAATTCCGGATTGGAAAGAGCAAGAATGGTCCTCGGAGAAGCCTCAAAATTATGCCGGGATTTTCCATTTCCAGTTCTGGCGTTTTGGCCGGTGGATCGACGTGGTGATCGACGACCGGTTGCCAACCCTCCACAACCAACTCATCTACTGCCATTCCAACTCCAAGAACGAACTGTGGTGCGCTTTGGTGGAAAAAGCATATGCGAAGTAAGGAGACCCCAGGGATTCCGTATCTTACAAGCTTTTCCTGACCTAGGGGGTCCCACAGATCTTATCTGGCAAAAGGTGGATCCGACCCCTCGGGGTGCTTAAATGTGGCCTGTGGGGCTGGCCTGAAAATAGCAAAGGACCGGCCTGCAGTGCCCCTAGCAGCCAAAATGGGGCATGTGAGCCCCTCCGCGTGCTATTTTGGCTGGCAGGGTGCTGCAGGAGGCTGTCCAGGCTGAAAATAGGGCATGAGGGGACTTCACAGCCCCCCCCCCCCCCCGCATCCTGTTTTGGCTGGCAAGGTGCTGCAGGAGTCCGTCTGTCCCAACTCCCCTATTCTATTCTATTCTATTCTATTCTATTCTATTCTATTCTATTCTATTCTATTCTATTCTATTCTATTCTATTCTATTCCTATTCCTATTCCTATTCCTATTCCTATTCCTATTCCTATTCCTATTCCTATTCCTATTCCTATTCCTATTCCTATTTTTTCTTTCATTCTATTCTATTCTATTCTATTCTATTCTATTCTATTCTATTCTATTCTATTCTATTCTATTCTATTCTATTCTATTCTATTCTATTCTATTCTATTCTATTCCTATTCCTATTCCTATTCCTATTCCTATTCCTATTCCTATTTTTTCTTTCATTCTATTCTATTCTATTCTATTCTATTCTATTCTATTCTATTCTATTCTATTCTATTCTATTCTATTCTATTCTATTCTATTCTATTCTATTCTATTCCTATTCCTATTCCTATTCCTATTCCTATTCCTATTATTTCTTTCATTCTATTCTATTCTATTCTATTCTATTCTATTCTATTCTATTCTATTCTATTCTATTCTATTCTATTCTATTCCTATTCCTATTCCTATTCCTATTCCTATTCCTATTCCTATTCCTATTCTTTCTTTCATTCTATTCTATTCTATTCTATTCTATTCTATTCTATTCTATTCTATTCTATTCTATTCTACTCTACTCTACTCTACTCTACTCTACTCTACTCTACTCTACTCTACTCTACTCAGATTGCTATTCAGATGATCCCGGGGTCACTGGAGCCATCCTTAAGAATATGCCCATTGCCAACCCATGAATTTTGATCTCATGACCATGGGGATGGGGCAACGGTCATAAGTGTGAGGAACAGTTCTGACTGGGAAATCTCTTTCTTATTCCACCCGTAGACTCTCGGGATGCTACGAAGCCTTAGACGGAGGCAACACGGGCGATGCCTTGGTGGATTTTACTGGGGGGGTCTCGGAACCGATTGACTTGGTCGAAGGAGGCTACGCCAGTGATGAAGCTAAACGAAATCTCCTTTTTGAGCGGGTGTTGAAGGTCCATAACCGAGGAGGTCTCATCAGCTGCTCCATCAAAGTAAGCAGGTCTGGTCAGGAGCAGAATAAGGAAGAATGTTATTGATCTCACCGGATTGAGGTGGGGAAATTTTGAGATGGGCTTTCCCTTACTCTACTACCCCAGGGGTGGAGAAATGATGGCGCCTTTTAGGACTTGTGGACTTCAACTCCCACAATTCCTGAGGAGAATCAGCATAAAAAGTTTGTAGCCACGGCTGGCTCAAGGATTCTGGGACTTGAAGTCCACAAGTCATAAAATGGCCGTAATTTCCCTTGCTCATTCAGGGATTCTGGGAGTTGAAGTCCACAAGTTATAAAATGGCCCTAGTTCCCCTCCTGGCTGAGGGATTCTGGGAATTGAAGTCCACAAGTCATAAAATGGCTGTAGTTCCCCTTGCTCGCTTAGGGATTCTGGGAGTTGAAGTCCACAAAAGGGCCATCTCATTCCTCATCTCTGCATATTGTGGGTGCCTTTTGTCTGTTCTTCCTTAGACCCAATGATCAAACAGGGACGTCCAGCTGAGGATTAGGGGAGCTGTGGTAGTCTAACAGGGGGCTGAGTTTTGAAGACAGATGCTGTAATCTGGCTATGTTTACATAAGATGAACTGCAGAGTAGGACTTTCTAACAATATTATAGAGCCAGTTTGCTCCAGTGGTTAAGCACCAAAGT
Organism: Coluber constrictor foxii; assembly: GCA_038048745.1. NCBI lineage: Eukaryota > Metazoa > Chordata > Lepidosauria > Squamata > Colubridae > Coluber > Coluber constrictor. Next base: position 4,928,527 of record CM075962.1, on the reverse strand, counting down.
GGGAGATGGTGAGTTCTAATCCCACTTTAGGTACGAAAAATCGGCTAGGTGACTATGAGCCAATCACCAGGAGACAGTGAATTCTAGTCCCACCTTACGCATGAAAGCTATTGGTTGACTTTGGGCCAATCTCCAGGAGACAGGGAATTCTAGTCCGCCTTAAGCATGAAAGCTATTGGGTGACTTTGGGCCAATCTCCAGGAGACAGGGAATTCTAGTCCCACTTTAAGCATGAAAGCCAGCTGGGTAACTTTGGGCCAATCACCAGGAGACAGGGAATTCTAGTCCCACTTTAAGCATGAAAAATTGACTAGGTGACTGAGCCAATCACCAGAAGACAGTGAGTTTTAGTTCCACCTTAGGCATGAAAGCTGTTGGGCCAATCACCACGAGGCCGTGAGTTCTAATCCTGCCTTAACCATGAAAGCTGTTGGGTGACTTTGGACCAATCATCAGGAGATGGTGAATTCTATTTATGACGGCTGCCTATCTGAGGTCATATGACCACCGTTTGCGAACTGGCCAGCCAGAATACATAAATACATCCCAGTTGCCGAGCATCGGAAGTTTGATCACTTGACCCTGGGATGCTACAACGGTCATAACTCTGAAAAACGGTCTTAAGTCACTTTTTTCAGTGCCGTCGTAACTTTGAACAGTCACTAAACAGTTGCAAGTTGAGGTCTATCTGTAGGTATTCATTTATCCCAAAGTTTCAGCTTAGACAGTGGGCAAAGTACTAACCAAATTCGAATTTTTAGTGGAGGCTTGCCACTTTTCTTCTAAGACCACCCATATCTCCCCATATTTCACCAACTTGAGCATCTTTGCCAGAGTTTCTTTTTTTATTATTATATATATATTTTAATTTTTAAACAAAACATAAAACATAAATCCATCATCCATTACAATTGCAAACAGTGTGTCAATCGTTTACAAGTCTTTTGTGCTTCATCCCCCTATTCATAATTAACTAATTATCTAATTTCTCATATTATCAGATTAACAAGTATCCTCATTTGTCATTTAATTAACTATGGCTTTCTCGTTTCTTAAACATTATTTTCAGATATTGCATTATAACGTTCATTTCTTATTTCCTATTTCATTTCGGTGTTTTATTCTCTAGCCATTGATAAAATAAATCCCATACCTTGTAATATTGTTTATCTTCTTGTTCTCTAATTTCAAATGTCAATTTACTCATTTCAGCCCATTCCATAATCTTCCTAATAACTTCATCTTGAGTTGGTACTCTCTCATTTTTCCAATTTTTAGCAAACATAATTCTAGCCGCAGTTAAAACATTCACAATCAAATATCTCAATTCTCTATTATAGGTTTTTGGCATCTTCTCTAATAAAAGAAATCTCTGGTTTAAAATCTATGTGTGTTTTTGTCATTTTTTCCAACCATGTGTGTATTTTATTGCCAGAGTTTCTTGACCAGGGTCTCAAAAATCAATATTTAAATCAAGCGTTCTACCCTAAAACACCGAATTCTCTTTTCTTTTCTTTTTTTTAATTTTTTATTGTGAAAAATAGTAATACAATTAAGACTTTTTCGGTTCCGCGGTGTAAATACATATGTGCATATTATTTACTCGTCATTTACATGATATTGCTTCTTTGAGTTAAATTTAATTTGAAAGATATTACACATAGTAATACTCAGATCCTTAATAGTACAAGTAATAATACTCAATTCTTTATCATCCTGGTTAATTAATTATTAATTAATCTCTATACTCTGCTAGCTTCATTTTTTGCTTCTTTTCTCTATCCACTCACACCACATATCCCACACGCTATAATATTCCATGTCCTCTCGGTCATTAATTTCTAAAGTTAATTTATTTATTCTCTTTCCAAGGCCCTGTCAGCCGCCGATATGGAAGCCCGGCTGGACTGTGGCCTGGTGAAAGGCCATGCCTATGCAGTCACCGACGTCCGGAAAGTCCGCCTTGGCCATGGCTTGCTGGCCTTCTTCAAGTCGGAAAAGCTGGACATGATCCGGTTGAGGAACCCTTGGGGAGAGAGAGAGTGGAACGGTCCCTGGAGCGACACGTAAGTCCGTTCACATGTGCCCATGATTCTTGCTTATTAAGAAGGTTTATTTTAATTTTGTTTATTTATCATCCTCCTCCTCCTCTTCCTCTTTTAACGCCCCCCCCCCAATAATCCCTTGCGGGGTGGAGTCTGGGCAGCTGAACGCAGCTGAGTGTTTACTGGCCGGATGCCCTTCCTGATGCCAATGCGGAGTTTTGTTCAGCAGATATATTCCCATTGTGCCCAGAGAGAGAAATATCAGCCTCTACCTGGGATCGAACTCACAGCCTCCTGATTGTGAGGCGAGAGCTCCACCTTTAGGCCACCGCGCCACTCAATTTTGTTTATTTATAACCTGTCTTTATTATTGTGAATTAAATTTATGAATTAAATTTATATACCGCCCTACTCGCAGACGGGACTCAGGGCGGTGAACAGCCAAAATAAGATACAATAATAATAAAAGTTAAAAATCATTTAAAACAAATTAAATAATTTAATAATTAAATTAAATTATAAATATTTAATTTAATTAAATAATGGATTATTTTTACAAACAGCTCAAGGCGGCGAATATATGTAAGATATATGCCTATTTTTCTCACAATAACCCTGTGAGGTGGGATGGTCTGAGAGAGAGACGGACTGGCCCAAAGTCAACCGGATGGCTTTTATGATTTGGGTGGGATTAGAACTCACTGTCTCCTGATGATAGGCCCAAAGTCACCCAGTTGGCTTTCATAGCAAAGGCAGCACTAGAACTCACCGTCTCCTGGTGATAAGTCCAAAGTCACCCAGCTGGTTTTCATGTCTAAGGTGGGACTAGAACTCACCGTCTCCTGGTGATTGGCCCAAAGTCACCCAGCCGGTTTTCATGTTTAAGGTGGGACTAGAACTCACCATCTCCTGATGATAGGCCCAAAGTCACCCAGTTGGCTTTCATAGCAAAGGCAGCACTAGAACTCGCCATCTCCTGGTGATAGACCCAAACTCAGTCAGCTGGCTTTCATGGCTTGGGTGGGACTAGAACTCACCGTCTCCTGGTGATAAGTCCAAAGTCACCCAGATGGCTCTCATGCCTAAATTGCAACCAGAACTCCCTGTCTCCTAGTGATTGGCCCAAAATCACCCAGCCGGTTTTCATGTCTAAGGCAGGACTAGAACTCACCGTCTCCTGGTGATTGGTCCCAAGTTACCCACATGGCTTTTTGGCCCAAAGTCACCATTTTGCCATGTTAAATGAATCACGTCATTAAACAAATCAGGCTTGTTAGAAGCCTGTCAGGGAAGATTGCAAATCACAACTACATAGCCCAAATGCAAGTCGGTTGTTAAGCGAATCACTCTAGTTGTTAAGTGAAACCGTGACCACAAATGGTGATCATATGACCCTGGGATGCTGCAGCTGTCCTAGATACATGCCAGTTGCTAAGTGCCTGAATTTTGATCACGCAATCTTGGGGAAATGCTGCAATGGTCGTAAGTGTGAGGAACGGTCATAAGTGACCGTTTTTTTCATTCCTAACTTTGTACAGTCGCTAAACGAATGGCTGTAAGTCGAGGACTAAATGTATAGGCTTGTTCTCCGAATGCAGAATTACTGACATGGCCCCAGGGGTGGTATTCAGCCGGTTCGCACTGGTTCAGCCAATTTTACATGTTAATTTTACATCCAGTTTGGCGAACCGGTAGTTCTGACAACTCGCTAGCCCCAACCCTCCCCTCCCTTCCCAGGAGTCCCCATGCGGCCTGTTTTGGATCACAGGCGAGTGCAAGGCCTGTGCGGAGCCTTGGGGAGGATGAAAAACAGGCCTCCTGGAGGCTCCGAAAAGCCGGAAACAGGCCTGTTTCTGGCCTCCAGAATCACGTCATTAAACAAATCAGGCTTGTTAGAAGCCAGTCAGGGAAGATTGCAAATCCAGAGCCCAGGGAGGGGGAAAATGGCGCCCCTGCATCCTGTTTTTGCTCCAAGGGTGGTACAGGCCACCCGCCACCATGACCACACCCTCCCAGCAATCGGGCAGAGAACCGGTTGTTAAATTATTTGAAGCCCGCCCTTCATGGCCCCGATGTGTTCTCACCATCCCAAAATCTTATTTTTCTTTTTTTCCAGCTCAGAGGAATGGAAGAAAGTCAGCACCAGTGAACGAGAGAGACTCGGAATGACCGTGGAGGACGATGGAGAGTTTTGGTGAGCATCTCTGGTGCGCAAAGAAAATTAAAAGGGGGATGGTTTGGTGAATCGATCTTAGGCAATATGCTGGCAGAGCTTTCCACCGTGAAAAGCAAAATGTTTTTCCAGTCAAGTTCAGCTGTCAACTCGCAAAGCATCCCTGGCCTGCTCTCGAGTTGCTATAGGCCAGGGAGGGATGGGAAACTGGCAAAATTTCACAGCAGCAAAAAAACAGATGCACATTCCACGCTTATCTCCCTCAAGGCTATATCCCAGGGTTACCTACAGCAGCCGGGGGGAGTGACCTCTACAATCTGGGAAATTGCTCCGTTGGGAATGTGTTTGATGACACACCCTGGGAGGACGGGGGAAAACAGGGTCAAAATTGGAGCATAAATTACTTAGGGTCAGAGCTGGCTTCACTTGGGAACGTGCAGGCATGAAGCTCTATTCTATTTATTAGAATACTTGGATTTCTTTTGAAGTTTGGCTCATGATCTAATTAGGGCATCCGTAGGAATCCTGACATCAGCTTCTGCTTGATTTCATGGCCACATCCAGGGTGTCCATCTAGAAGGACACATCTAGGGCTGACTTGACAGCAGTCTTCCAATGTTTGAGGGAGTGTCAACAGAGAGAGGAACCCTAACCCTATTCTCCAAAGCACTTGAAGTCTGGACCAGAAGTAATGAATGGAAACTAATCAAAGACAGAAGCAACTTAGAACTAAGGAGAAATTTCCTGACAGGGAGAACAATTAATGAAATAACTAAATTAATGAAATAACAACTTGAAAGAAGTTGTGAAGTCTCCAACCCTGGAAATTTTCAAGAAGAAATTGGACAACCATTTGTCTGAAGTGGTTTAGGGTCTCCCGAACAGTCTTTGAAGTCTTCTAATCCCCCTGTTTAATCAGGAGACCCTATTCCCTTCCGGATAAATGGTGGTCCAGTCTCTTCTTGAAATCTTCCAGTGTTGAGCACCACAACTTCTGGAGACAAAGTGCTCCACCGGTTAATTCACCTTAGTTCCAGATTGCTTCTCTCCTTGATGAGTTTCCACCCATTGCTTCTTGTCCTGCCTTCAGGGGCTTTGGAGAATAGCTTGACTCCCTCTTCTTTGGAGCAGCCCCTGAGATATTGGAAGGCTGCTATCGTGTCTCCCCTGGTCCTTCTCTTCATTAAACTAGACATACCCAGTTCCAGCAACAGTTGATTGTATGTTTTAGTTTTAGCACTTAGCAATAGCAATAGCCCTTCACAGTGCTTTCCAGCTCTCTACGAGCGGATTACAGAGTCAGCTTCTTTCCCCCAAAAATCTGGGTCCTCATTTTACCCACCTTGGGAGGATGGAAGGATGAGTCAATCTGGAGCCTGTTAGGATCAAACTGCTGGCAGTCAGCAGAATTAGCCTGCAGTACTTCCTTCTATCTAACAGGAAGGATGGAAGGAAGGAAGGAAGGAAGGAAGGAAGGAAGGAAGGAAGGAAGGAAGGAAGGAAGGAAGGAAGGAAGGAAGGAAAGAAAGAAGGGCAATAGCACTTACCGCTTCATAGTGTTTTACAGCCCTCTCTAAGCAGTTCACAGAGTCAGCCTCTTGCCCCCAAGAATCTGGGTCCTCATTTGACCCACCTTGGAAGGATGGAAGGCTGAGCCAACTTTGAGCCTGGTTAAGATCGAATTATTGGCAGCGGGCAAAGTTAGCCTGCAAGTCTGCCTTTTAACCACTGTGCACTATGGATGGATGGATGGATGGATGGATGGATGGATGGATGGATGGAAGGAAGGAAGGAAGGAAGGAAGGAAGGAAGGAAGAAGGAAGGAAGGAAGGAAGAAGGAAGGAAGGAAGGAAGGAAGAGCAATAGCACTTACATGCCGCTTCATAGTGTTTTACAGCCCTCTCTAAACGGTTTACAGAGTCTTGCCACCCAACAATCTGGCTCCTCATTTTACCATCTCGGAAGGATGGAAGGCTGAGTCAACCTTGTGCCTGGTGAGATTTGAACTGCCAAATCGCAGGCAAATTTCAGTACATTTTAGATGAGCTGTGTGTTTAAATAATCCAACTGGAGTATTTCTTAGTGAAAGCACAGGAAAAATGCGTGTTTTCCTTCTGGGCCCACCGAAGAAGATAACTGCAAGCATTTGAATACAGGATCCACTTTGGGTAGCCGAGGAAAGATGACCTATATAGAGCAATGAAAGGTGAGATATTCCAGATTGGATGTCTGGTCCTCCTTTTTCCTAGGATGGCCTTTGATGACTTCTGTAAATACTTCACCGACATCATCAAATGCCGCCTGATCAACACATCCTACCTGAGCATCCATAAGACTTGGGAAGAAGCTGTCTTGAAGGGTGCCTGGACGCGGCACGAAGACCCTTGAAGAACCGTTGCGGAGGCTGTGTTAACAACAGGGATACTTTCTTGCAAAACCCCCAGGTAGGATGGTCAAGAGGGAGATCGAGAAGGCATTCGAGCAGGGGGCGTGGGGGTCAAACCGGATTTCTTAGAGGGCTAGATCAGCATTGTAGTTCTCCTCCGTGGACTGGAGGGAGTGGGAGGGGGGAGAGATGTGACGGATGTCTCTGGCTGGCCAAAATGGGGCACATGGAGGCCCCCACATGGCCCGTTTTCACCTTCCATGGCCTCCTGCAGCACTCTGCCGGCCAACAATGTGTGGCCCATTTTTTGGCCAGCAGAGCAGGGGTGAAATGCTCCCGGTTTAGACCGGATCGCCTGATCCGGTAACGATGGCGGCGGGTGGTTCAGAGAACTGGTAGCAAAAATCCCTGCCCCCCCCATGCCCAGCTGAGCCACTCAATCATCAGAGGCTTTTTTAAAAATTATTTTTCAAAGCATTTTTTCTACAACCTCTTCGGCCGAAAAAATGCTTTTTAAAAGTATATATTAAAAAAAAGCCTCTGATGATCAGGCAACTCAGCTGGGATCGTCAGAGGCTTTTAAAAGCTTTTTTTTTTTTTACAACTCTTCGGCCGAAGAGGTTGTAGAAAAAAAATGCTTTTAAAAGCCTCTGACGATCCCAGCTGAGTTGCCTGATCGTCAGAGGCTTTTAAAAGCATTTTTTCACAACTCTTCAGCCAAAGAGGTTGTAGAAAAAATAGTTTTAAAAGTTTTTTAAAAAAATAGTGGGCCATGCCCACTCGGTCACATTAACCCCCCCCAAGCCACGCCCACAGAACCAGTAGTAACAAATTTTACATTTCACCACTGCGGCAGAGTTCTGCAGGAAGACTTGGAGGCCAAAAACGGGCCGCAGTTGGAGCCACATGCGGCCACCCCGTGGCCCGTTTTAGCCAGCAGAGTCACCGTGGTCTGGTCCTTTGGTATTTCCAGGCCAGCTCCATGGGTCAAATTTAAGCACCCTTTGGCCAGATACAGCGCCTGGGCGTTGAGTTTGATACCCCTGCATTAGAGCAATGTTTTTCAACCTTGGCAAGTTTAAGATATGTGGAATTTAACTCCCAGAATTCCCCAGCCATGTTGTTATACCTTCTAACATTTTTTTCCTCCTCGTTTTGTTGACCTGACTGACTTCAAAGATCTGATCGTTGTGTGCTTCTCTTTTTCACCCAGTACATTTTTGATGTGAAGAAAGCAGAGGACGAAGTGTTGGTTTGCATCCAGCAAAAGCCCAAACGAACCAGCCAGAAGGAGGGGAAGGGAGAAAACCTCGCCATAGGATTCGACATCTTCAAGGTAAGCTTTGATGACCAACTTCTTGTTAGATGTTTGGAGGTGGCCAGAATGGACCGTTCTGGTTCTAAGTGGAGAGCAGTGTTTTTCAACCATGGCCACTTGGAGATGGGTGGACTTCAACTCCCAGAACTGAGAAAGGTTGAGAAAGTTGAGAATTCTGGAGTTGAAATTATCCCATCTTCAAGTCGTCAGAGTTGAGAAAAGTTGAGAAGGTAAGAATTCTGGGAGTTGAAGTCCATCTATCTTCAAGTCAACAAGGTTGAGAAAGGTTGAGAATTCTGGAGTTGAAGTCCTCCCATCTTCAAGTCACCAAGGTTGAGAAAAGTTGAGAAGGTGAGAATTCTGGGAGTTGAAGTCCATCTATCTTCAAGTCAACAAGGTTGAGAAAAGTTGAGAAGGTGAGAATTCTGGGAGTTGAAGTCCATCTATCTTCAAGTCACCAAGGTTGAGAAAAGTTGAGAAGGTGAGAATTCTGGGAGTTGAAGTCCATCTATCTTCAAGTCAACAAGGTTGAGAAAGGTTGAGAATTCTGGAGTTGAAGTCCTCCCATCTTCAAGTCACCAAGGTTGAGAAAAGTTGAGAAGGTGAGAATTCTGGGAGTTGAAGTCCATCTATCTTCAAGTCAACAAGGTTGAGAAAGGTTGAGAAGGTGAGAATTCTGGGAGTTGAAGTCCATCTATCTTCAAGTCACCAAGGTTGAGAAAAGTTGAGAAGGTGAGAATTCTGGGAGTTGAAGTCCACCCATCTTCAAGTCGTCAAGGTTGAGAAAGGTTGAGAATTCTGGGAGTTGAAGTCCTCTCATTTTCAAGCCACCAAGGTTGAGAAAGGTGAGAATTCTGGGAGTTGAAGTCCACCCATCTTCAAGTCGTCAAGGTTGAGAAAACCAGACATAATCCTTTTCCTAATTCCTTCTCTGATGTTTTTTTTTTTATTACACCCAGGTGGAACTCAACCGGACGTATCGAATGCACTCCCTACAGACCAAGGTTGCCAGCTCCATCTACATCAACTCTCGTAGTGTCTTCCTGAGGACAGACCTGGAAGAGGGTCGCTATGTCATCATACCGACCACTTTCGAGGCTGGCCATGTGGCCGAGTTCCTGCTCAGGCAGTTCACAGATGTGCCTTCTGACTTCCAGTAAGGAGCAGGGGGCTCCCCTCAGTCTTCCCTTCGAAAGAGGTTGGGTGGGAGCAGATCAGGGGAATCAGAAAAAAGGGTTACTTGGCATAGTGTAGAAATCACCTTTGGAATTCACTGCCTCATGATGTTTTCATACCATCTGGGAGGCATTTGATCTTCCCTTCCCCTCATATTCCCTTCCTTCCTTCCTTCCTTCCTTCCTTCCTTCCTTCCTTCCTTCCTTCCTTCCTTCCTTCCTTCCTTCCTTCCTTCCTTCCTTCCTTCCTTCGTGACTCTTTCCTTCCTCCCTCCCTCCCTCTTTCCCTTCTTTCCCCTTCTATTTCTTTCTCTCCCCCCTTTTGTTCCTTCCTTTCTTCCTTCTTTCTTTCTTTCCCTTCCTTCCCTTCTTCCCTTCTTCCCCTTCTATTTCTTTCCTTCCCCCTTTTCCTTTTTTCCTTTTTTTCCTTCCTTCCCTCCCTCCCTCCGTCCTTCCCCTTCAATTTCTTTCCGCTTCCCTTTTCCTTCCTTTCCTTCCCTCTCTTCTTCCCCTTCTATTTCTTTCCTTCCCCCTTTTCCTTTTTTCCTTCCTTCCTTCCTTCCTTTCCTTCCTTCCTTCCTTCCTTCCCTCCCCTCCCTCCCTCCCTCCCTTCTTCCCCTTCTATTTCTTTCCTTCCCCCCTTTTCCTTCCTTCCTTCCTTCCTTCCTTCCTTCCTTCCTTCCTTCCTTCCTTCCTTCCTTCCTATCTATCTATCTCATGCAAGAAAATCTTTATACCTATGTATGAATATCTTTGCTTACTGTACTTCTATTTTTTTTCTTGCTAAATTGTTCAGCAACGAAGCCTTTCTAGAAATAGCTCAAGACTGTAGAAACCAGGCGTGGGTGGTGGGGGTGGGTTTCACCGTGGTCCAAAACTGTCAAGATGCTAGGCACAGATTGTACCCAGCACCTCAACCTTTTTGACCTTCCTGTGGATATTCCCTGAGATGGTGCCACAAAGTTGGAGATTAATAATAGGGTTTAGAAGATCCAAATTTTCAAAGAGCAATATTTAAAATTGTGTCGGGATTTTTGATTTTTGGCCGGCCCCGCCCACACTACCCCTCCCCTCCCAGGAGTCTCCCACGCGACCCGTTTTGGATGCCAGGTAAGTATAGGGCTCGCGTGGAGGCTCTGGGAGGGTGTTTTCAGCCTCCAGAGGGATTCCAGGGGGTGGGGAAGGCCGTTTTTTGCCCTCCCCAGGCTCCAATAAAGCCTCTGGAGTCTGGGGAGGGTAAAAAAACAGGCCTTCCAGACCCACCGGAAGTCAGGAAACAAGCAGTTTCCAGCCTCGGAACGCTTCAGGTAGGCCTGCTAGGGCCAAAACGGGGCGCGGGGAGTGCACGTGTGCATATGCAGGGGGGGCAGGGTGGGGGGGGGTTGAATTATGGGTGTGGACACGTGTGCGCGCAACCCCCCCACCCCCCTGCGCTCCCCCCGCTTTTGGCATGCGACGGCAAAAAGATTAGCCATTACTGAGCTAAGCCTAAGCCACGCCCAGGCTCCTAGCTGTCTCCAGCAAATACTGTTTCAGTTTCCAAACAGTCCCCATTGGCTGACCCAGTTGCTGTGCCTATTCCTTGGCTGACCTTGTTACCATGTCTCTGCCACTCATGAATTCTCTTGACATATTGACCCAGGACCTTCACAACATTCACAAAAGAGAATTAACTGGTTCTCCAAATTCACCGAAATTATTGTCTACATGCAAACGTAGATTTGGTTAGAATTTGGATAAGCCGCAAAAAGCTAACCAGGGTTAAAACTACACGTGTCGTGCGAATGCAGTCCCTCAGTCTTTCATCGATCCGGTTACACGTGTTGTATTAAGCCCACCACAGGGCCTCTTTGCATTTTACAGTTTCTTATCTTGTTTAGCTAAAAATTCAGAGCTGCTTTTCGTTTGATTGAGCGTGAAGGTTGGCCTGGTTAGTGTTGTGATCTAGGCTTCCTGAGTCCTTAAAACACACAAGTAGTCCCAAAAACCTCTTTTATTGCAACAGCTGTGAATTACGTTCATTCACAGCTGAGTCCCAATTAGTTGCAAAAAGTCCTTCGGGAGAAGTCCTTTGGGATAATCGGCCACCTTTATCTTCCTTGACACGCTGCCAAAGACCTAACTGGCAAAGCCACACGGAGTCCAGAATCAAACAGATGCCGACTGGGAACAGAATGAACAACACTGCTTTCATGCAAAGGCCCACATGCCTTTGCTCCTCTTTTAAGTCTTATGGGAGGGGGCAAACATCTCAAGCCTTTCTCCCGAGTCGTCCCTTTTGTTTTAGCTGTTCTTACCTTCTGGCAGCTTTGCGCATGCACGCACTGGGAACAGGTTCCCTCTGTTCCTCTGCCTCTCTGATGTCCGACTCTGGGAGGCTCCGGAGGCAGCACGTACCTCCCAGATGGCCCTTTTTCTGGCTCCGACACAGAGCCCTCGCCCGGGCCTTCCCCAGACTCCAGGACTGGTCCATGGTCCTCCCCAGCCTCCTCACTGTCCGATTCTGTTGCCAGCTCCCCAGTCTGCTGGTGGACCTCAACAGTTGGGTCCTTGCTTCTAAAGGAGGTTCTTTTCCTGCTCTTCAAAATATCTGATATCTCTTGGGTTTTTCATCTTCTTTCTCCAGAGAACTGACCTTGGACGAGCCCCCTCACACCTGCTGGAGTGGAATATGTGGCTATCCCCAATTGGTGTCCCAGGTCCATGTCATCTCGGCTTCCGGGCTGAAGAACCAAGGCGCTGAAGAAGGTGTCAATATTGGTTTCACTCCAACCACGATCAAAGAGAAGGGAAATAGTTGTCTTCTTCTAAATCAGTGTTTCTCAAACTTGGTGACCTGAAGATAAGTGGATTTCAACTCCCTGAATTCTCAACCTTCTTAAGTTGAAGATGGGAGGACTTCAACTCCCAAACTGTGGGAGTTTAAGGCCTATCATCTTCAAGTCAAGAAGGTTGAGAATTCAGGGAGTTGAAGTCCGCTCATCTTCAAGTTCTTAAGGTTGAGAAGGTTGAGAATTCAGGGAGTTGAAGTCCACCCATCTTCAAGTTGTTCAGGTTGTTCAGGTTGAGAATTCAAGGAGTTGAAGTACACCCATCTTCAAGTTGTTCAGGTTGAGAAGGTTGAGAATTCAAGGAGTTGAAGTCCACCCATCTTCAAGTTGTTCAGGTTGAGAAGGTTGAGAATTCAGGGAGTTGAAGTCCATCCATCTTCAGGTTGAGAAAGTTGAGAATTCAAGGAGTTGAAGTCCACCCATCTTCAAGTTGTTCAGGTTGAAAAGGTTGAGAATTCAGGGAGTTGAAGTCCATCCATCTTCAGGTTGAGAAAGTTGAGAATTCAAGGAGTTGAAGTCCACCCATCTTCAAGTTGAGAAGGTTGAGAAGGTTGAGAATTCAAGGAGTTGAAGTCCACCCATCTTCAAGATGTTCGGGTTGAGAAGGTTGAGAATTCAGGGAGTTGAAGTCCACCCATCTTCAAGTTCTTAAGGTTGAGAAGGTTGAGAATTCAGGGAGTTGAAGTTCACCCATCTTCAAGTTGTTCAGGTTGAGAAGGTTGAGAATTCAGGAGTTGAAGTCCTCCCATCTTCAAGTCACAAAGGTTGAGAAACACTGTCCTAAGTAGTTGAAACATCTGGTGGAGGAAGAGGACAACTGTGGAGTCCTTGATGTTCTCTGAGGTTGGTTGTTTTCTTGAAGACGTCTCATGACCCAACTAGGTAACATCCTCAATGCTAGAAGGGAGTGAGGTTTGCTCTTTGCAAGCAAGCTTCTTGCATATAAACAGAGAGCAAACCCCACTCCCTTCTAGCATTGAGGATGTTACCTAGTTGGGTCATGAGACGTCTTCAAGAAAACAACCAAGCTCAAGAGAGCACCAAGGACCCCCCCCCCATTCGACCCCGAGCTACAAATATTTTTTTTTTCTATTGGTGGAATTTCTCCTTCACTTCTTACGTTCCTCATAGTGGTAGAAGAAGTTTGGCTGAAGGGCATACAGAGATATTTGGAGGATTTTGGAAACTGGTCATTCAATTATTGTGCGAATTTTAAGGAAGGAATTTAAGAATCAACGAATTTAAGAATCAAGAAGACGGGAGAGGCTTACTTACTTAAGAGGAACAGGAAACATGAGGTGACAATTCCTTTTGTTTCCCTCGTCCTCAGGAGTGGATCCTTATGTGATCATAAAGTGTGAAGGGGAGAAAATCCGATCACCGGTGCTGAAGAACACCCTGACGCCAGAATTTGATGTAAAAGGACTTTTCTACCGCAAGAAACCGACGCAGCCGGTCATAATTCAGGTAAAGCTAAAAGAGTTGCTTTGGACAGTAAGATGGAAAACATAAAATAAAATATAAAGCAACTTAAACAAAATATAAAATAACTTAAATAAAATGTATAAAATAAATAAAATATAAAATAACTTAAAATATAAAATAACTTAAATAAAATATAAAATAATTTAAATAAAATATAAAATAACTTAAACAAAATATAAAATAACTTAAATAAAATGTATAAAATAAATAAAATAAATAAAATATAAAATAACTTAAAATATAAAATAACTTAAATAAAATGTAAAATAACTTAAACAAAATATAAAATAGCATATAAAATATAAAATAACATATAAAATATAAAATAACTTAAATAAAATGTATAAAATAAATAAAATATAAAATAACTTCAACAAAATATAAAGTAACTTAAATAAAATATAAAATAACTTAAATAAAATATAAAATAACAAATATAATGTAAAATAACAAATAAAATATAAAATAAATAAAATAAAATATAAAATAAATTAAATAACCTAAATAAAATATAAAATATAAAATAAATAAAATAAAATGTATAAAATGTATAAAATAAATAAAATATAAAATAACTTTAAAAAAATATAAAATAACAAATAAAATATAAAATAACTTACATATAAAATGACTTAAATAAAATATAAAATAAATAAAATAAAATATAAAATAACTTAAATAAAACATAAAATGACTTAAATAAAAGATAAAAGAGCCTTGGTGGCGCAGCAGACTAAGTGCTGTTAAAGCTGCCTACAATTACTGGGAGTTCAAATCTCACCAGGCTCACGGTTGACTCAGCCTTCCATCCTTCCAAGGTAGGTATAATGAGGACCTGGATTGTGGGGGCAATAAACTGACTTTGTATAAAAAAGAACATCGCTTGGGGTGGGGGGGCAAAAGCCCTACTAAGCAGGTATATACAAAAGTATGAAGGCTATTGCTTAACGCGTTGTAAGCTGCCCTGAGTCTCCGGAGAAGGGCGGCATATAAATTGAACCAATAAATAAACAATAAATAAATAAAATAACTTAAATAAAATATCCTGTTTCCCCAAAATAAGACATCCCCTGATAATAAACCCAATCTGGCTTTTGAGCGCATGGCAATACGGCCAAGCGCTTATTTCAGCGTTCAAAAAAATATAAGACTGGGTATTATTTTCGGGGAAACACTGTATAAAATAACTTAAATAAAATATAAAATAAAATAAGTAACATATAAAATAAATAAAATAGCTTCGGTGATCTTCATCCTCTAAAAGCCAGAATCCCCCAGCAGGTCACAGTTGTACCCATGTGAAGACGAGGCTCAAAACCATTCCATTTTCTTAAATTTCCAGTGTTTACTTCTTTCCCCTGTCGAAATGCCAATCACTCAAGTCACCACGGTGCTTCTCTGCAGCTCCCACCAATGCAAGTTTTAAAATGTCTGCAGCTATGCTGTCTGGAGAATTCTGGAAGTTGAAGTCCACAAGTCTTAGCGCTGCGAAATTTGGGGACCTCATTTAGAGCAACTCCCAAGTTGGAGGCCAACGAGTCACGGCACATAAAGGACAGAAAAGCCAACGCAGTTCTAGGCTGCATCAACAGAGGGATAGAATCGAGATCAGATGAAGTGTTAATGCCACTTTTTACGGCCTTGGTAAGGCCACACTTGGAGTATCGCATCCAGTTTTCGTCGCCACAATATAAAAAAGTCGTTGAGACTCTAGAACCGTGACGGCGAACCTATGGCACCATATTGCTGGGCACGCGAGTGCACGGTGGCCAGCTGATTTTCGGGCCTTCTGGGCTCACCGGAAGTCAGCAAATGGGCTGTTTCCGGCCTCTGGAAAGTCACCTAGAAAGCCTTCGGAGCCTGGGAAGGGCGAAAAACGGGACTACTGAGCCCACCGTGCCATCACATGCCAAAAGCGGGGGGACCATGGAGGGATCACGCATGCTTGCGCGGGGGGGGGCAGGGTGCATAAAATTATGGGTGTGGCATGCACGCACGCAATCACCCCGCACTCCCCCCGCTTTTGGCAAAACGATTAGCCATCACTGCTCTGGAAAGAGTGCAGAGAAGAGCAATGAGTGATTAGGGGACTGGAGGCTAAACATACAAAGAACAATGTGTCTAACCTAATGAAGGGTGACATGATAGCAGCGTTCCAATATTTGAGCGGCTGTCACAAAAATAAGAGGGGGCGTCAACCAGCAGTGTAATGCACTTACCTTCGTTACCGGTTCAGGAGTATGAGCGCTCATGTGCGCCTCTTCTGCACATGCACAGAGGCTCAAAAACAGAATGAAATCCCGGCGGGTGGGCGGAGTCTCCCGCCGCCAGCGCTACTGGTTCGTGCAAGCTGGATAGATCTGGCTGGATTTCACTGCTGGGGTCAACCTGTTGAAGGCAGGACAAGAAGCAACGGATGGAAACTAAATCAAGGAGAGCAGCAACCTAGATCTAAGGAGAAATTTCCCGACAGTTAGAACAATGAATCAGCGGAACTGCTTGCCACCAGAAGTTGTGAATGCTCCAACACTGGAGGTTTTTAAGAAGATGTTGGATAGCCCTTTGTCTGAAGTGATGTAGGGTTTCCTGCCTAAGCAGGGGGTTGGACTAGAAGACCTCCAAGGTCCCTTCCAACTCTTGTTATTCTGTTATTTCTCACCTGAACCTCCTTCCTCTTTCTCTCCCTCCAGATCTGGAACCACAACCTGATCACAGATGAGTTTCTGGGTCAAGTCGCCTTGGTCGGAGACCCCAGCGAGCTTCACCCTTTGCACATTCTCCACCTCCAAGACAGAGGGAACAAACGGGTCTCGGATCTGCCCGGCGTTCTTAAGGTGCAGTTGCTGAGTAGCACCGTTCTCACGAGCATCTGAGGCCGCAGAGCCGAGGTGGTGGCGGCCTTCTCTCGCTCTACACCATCTTCCACGATTCCTCTACGTACGTCACTGTGTGTGCTTGTCAGTGGTCTCCATAGACTGTGCATGTCTTCCCTTTTGAAATGGGACCAGCCCTTCTAAGTTCCGTCGGGGTTGTTTTTCACAATTTGAGACAAAAATGTGCCTTTTTCCAAGAAGCCAAAATGCGACGTCTTCCTCCTCCTCTTCTTTTCTTCTTCTTCTTCTCCTCCTCCTCCTCCTTTTCTTCTCTTTCTTCTTCTTTTTCTCCTCCTCCTCTTCTTTTCTTCTTCTTCTCCACCTCCTCCTCTTTTCTCCTCCTCCTCCTCCTCTTCTTCCCTTCTTCTTTTTCTCCTTTTCTTCTCCTTCTCCTCCTCTTCTCCTCCCCCTCCTCTTCCCCTCCTCCTCTTCTTTTCTTTTCTCCTTCTCCTTCTCCTCCTCCCCTTCTCCTCCTCCTCCTCCTCTTTTTCTTCTTCTTTTTCTTCTTCTCCTCCTCCTCTTTTCTTCTCTTCTTCTTCCCTTCTTATTTTTCTCTTCCTCCTCTTCTTCTTTTCTCCTCCTCCTCCTCTTCTTCTCCTCCTCCTCCTCCTCTTCTCCTCCCACTCCTCTTCCCCTCCTCCTCCTCCTCTTTTCTTTTCTTCTTCTTCTCCTCCCCTTCTCCTTCTCCTCCTCTTTTTCTTCTTCTTCTCCTCCTTTCTTCTTCTCCTCTTCTTCCCTTCTTCTTTTCCTCCTCCTCCTCTTTTCTCCTCCTCCTCCTTCTCTTCTTCCCTTCTTTTTCTCCTTTTTTCTCCTCCTCCTCCTCTTTTTCTTCTTCTCTTCTTCTTCTCTTCCTTCTCCTCCTCTTCTTCTTCTCCTCCTCTTCTCCTCCCCCTCCTCCTCTTCTTTTCTTTTCTCCTTCTCCTTCTCCTCCCCTTCTTCTTCTCCTCCTCCTCCTCTTTTTCTTCTTCTTCTCCTCCTTTCTTCTTCTCCTCTTCTTCCCTTCTTCTTTTTCTCCTCCTCCTCCTCCTTCTCTTCTTCTTTTCTTCTCCTCCTCCTCTTCTTCTTTTCTCCTCCTCCTCTCCTCCTCCTCCTCCTCCTCCTCGGGACATCATCTGTAACCAGACTTGGAAGGTCAACTCACACAGAGAAATTTCCAAGCCAACGCTCTGTGCAAAAACTGACAGAGGGACACAGCTCCCCTCTGGGCACACGTGTGTGTGACCAGCCTGTGAGTCGCCTCGCCATATTTGCCAAACGGCACATTCTTCACCGATGCACCGTGGGTGGTGCTGTCGACATCCTTGGAGGACAAAGCTAGGGAACGCGAGATGGACAGCCTCATCGGACATGATGTGTGATATCTGAGTTGCGTTGTGGCGCCTCTGCAGGAATTGCATAATATCTAAGCTTAGCCATGGACGTCTCCACAGCTTGGTTTGCATTTCATTAACCATTCCAGTCCTTCAAATGTCTTCCACTGTCATCCTTTTGGAGTTTGTTTTATTATTTCAACAGGAATTGCTTTCATCTTCCTGGGTTTCTAAAAGTAAATTTTAAAATGAATAACGGTTGAGTATTTCAGAAGCTGAATCCCATCTCCAGTGTCCGACAGAACAGTTTTTGTCAAACTCAGGAACTTTTAAGCCTTGTGGACTTCAACTCCCAGAGTTCCCTAAACTGGCTGGGGAATTCTGGGAGTTGAAGTCCACACGGTTTAAACTACTGAGATTAAGAAACACTGCTCTAGATTTACTATTCACTAACCAACCAGTGGATCTGTCCAACTTGCCATAAGTCCTTGAAACAGAGCAGGGAAATAATATATATATATATATATATATACAGTATTGCAATAAGGAAAAATTTTCCAGATCGGAGGTCTTCCGCAAACATTGTGGTTATTGTTAAATTCACACACACCCCATTTGTAAGTCTGTGGGTGCACTATAGGAAAATGAAATGATTTGTCTTTTCGCCATATTTTTAAAGAATATTTTCCCTATAAATGTCCGGGTGCCACAGAACATTTTTTTTTCCAAATAATTTTTTTATTTTTAAACAAAGTAAAACATAAAAACATCATCATTCCATACAATTACAGACAGTATATCGGTCGATTTGTGTCCTTCTGTGCTCCCTCCTCTCTTCAACATATCACTATTTTAAGATTATTTTCATATATATATATAAAAAAGAAATTCACATAATTTATCTCAACATCCACATATTTCATGTTCACCTCCAGCTAGAATTGTATTTGCAAAAAATTGGAAAGGAGAAAAGACACCTACTGACGAAGAAATTATTAAGAAAATGATGGACTGTGCTGAAATGAGTAAATTGACATTTGAAATAAGAGAGCAGGAAGATAAACAACATCATTTGATATGGGATTTATTTTATCAATGGATGGACAATAAAAAATGGAGATAAACAGGTGCCACAGAACATTTTTGAGTCGTTGAAGTAGCTTTATTTTTACTCTTGGTTTGTTCGTTTTGTTTTTTTTAACTCTTCCTAGAAGAGAAATTTCCCATGTAAAATAAACCAATTTTTTTTTTTTTTGAAAAGTTAGATGAAGTTGAATTTCCATTATGGAACATTCTTTATCCGTAGCATCATCCAAGAGCATTTTTTTCGAGTTTTTTTTTTTTTTACGGAACACCCCAAATTCATTTGAAGCTTTTTCAATTTACATTCTGAGGAAACAGCTTCCTTTACGTCACTAAATGAACTGCTGTAAGTCCAGGTCTTCCTGCCCTGTACGTTTTGGGCTTCTGCTAATCCAAAGGGGGGGGGGGGGGAAGTCATATTTGTATTAGAATCAAGCTCCAATTTTGGGGGCTTGGGGATCAATCTGTAAAGAAATAAGCTTTTCACGAGAGATGACAAATTTTGAAAGTACCGTGTTTTGCCAAGGACCAAAAGTGTTTTCCTTTGTTCTGTTTCATCCTTCTTTTAAAAGAGCAGTGAATGCTTAATATTGTAGTAAAATTAATGTGAACTGTATCCCTGCAAACAAGGATCGATAACAAAGATTCGGACTAAGGGCAGTTGTGCTGTTTGTAAAACCGTAACAATTCACATTGTTACGTCATCCTGAGAAATCAACCACCATCCTACTACCTTGTTTCCACTACGGTCCAAACTCCTTATTCCTTTTGCGTGCCAAATGAAATAAATCTACAAATGAAAGCATTACAAGTAGTCCTCAACGTACGACCACAATCGAGGCCATACGTTGTTGCCTCTAAGTGAGGCAAGTTGCAGAGTGAGTTTTGCCCCGTCCAAAAATTGGATAATCGCTTAATCTTCTGTTTAATTCAGTCTCCTCAAACCTTAGCATCAACCCCAAATCCTTTTAAAATTCCAAATCGTGGATTAAACATCTGGTACCCTTTTTAACTGCTCTTCATTCTCACACACAATTTTATGACCTTCATTGAATTCTTCTTTATTAATAATAGTCTTTCTCAACGTTAGCAATTTTCAGATAGGTGGACTTCACCTCCCAGCATTCCCAGTCGGCAATCCTGGCTGGGGAATGCTGGGAGTTGAAGTCTGTAGATATCAGCTGCGGCATTATGGGAGTTGAAATCCACACAACGTAAATTGAAGAAACTCTGCTTTACAATACATCTGTTTTTGTATTTTATTTTATTTTATTTTATTTTTGGTGGTTTTGTCCCTCGGTGTGTCTTTTTCGAATGCATTTCCCTTCCTTGCATTTCTCATAACTTGAAGGAAAGTTATTGAACTTGGAAACATATTAACATTATGACTGTCCTTGCGATTAATGATGTCAGGTAAATCCGAAGATGTTTGATTTCTGATTTCGCTGGTTCTATCAGCCATTTTTCTAAGTTACGAAGTCTTGTGTCACTTGCACTTTATTCAGTGGATGCTTCGTGAAATATATGAATGCAGATTTGGGGGAGAATGTCTTGATGATACGGGATTTTAAACGCCTTGAAATAAGCCGGCTGTACGCGATTTGTAATTAAAAGCCAAAACTGAACCAACATTTGGACTGTTAACAACTGTTTAATTTTGACTGTTGTTTGTGCGTGACCTTCTTTTCAAGAACCTGTGCCCCATTTTTTTTTCTCACTTCTCCACAACGGACCTCTGAAGTCGCCTTCTCCCGGTCCTCACCCGGACCGATCGCCCTTTTTATGGGCATCGAAACACAGAAAATCGCCACGAGAAAGCGGAGCTCTCCTTTCTTGTGCCGCTACGACCTGCGCCTCCGCCGGAAGTCTCGACTGGTGACTTGTTCAATTATAGTTATTTTGAATTGTAAATGTAATTTTCAAAATAATATAAAATCATTTTAACAGAACATAACAAAGAAACAGCTGGAAGCGGTGGTGGGATTCAAGTAAGTTAACAACCGGTTCTCTGCCCTAATGATTTCTCCCAACAACCAGTTTGCCAAACTGCTCAGAAAGTTAACAACCGGTTCTCCCGTAGTGGTGCGAACCCGCTGAATCCCACTACTGGTTGGAAGGGATCTTGGAGGTCTTCTAGTCCAACCCCCAGCTCAGGCAGGAAATCCTAGGCCATTTCAGACAAATGGTTGTCCAACCTCTTCTTTAAAAAACCCCTGTGATGGGGTTCTTCTGGTGGCAAGTAGTTCCACTGGTTAATTGTTCTCACTGTCAGGAAGTTTCTCCTTAGTTCCACATTGTTTCTCTCCTTGATTAATTTCCATCCGTCGCTTCTTGTCCTGCCTTCAGATGCTTTGGAGAATAGTTTGACTCCCTCTTCTTTGGGGCAGCCCCTCAAATATTGGAAGACTGCTATCATGTCTCCCCTGGTCCTCCTTTTCATTAAACTAGACCTACCCAATTCCATCAGCCATTTCTGTTTTAGCCTCCAATCCCCTAATCCTCTTCGTTGCTCTTCTCTGCACTCTTTCTAGAGTCTCAACATCTTGTTTTATATCACGGCGACCAAAACTGGATGCAGGATTCCAAGCGTGGCCTTACTAAGGCCTTATAAAGCGGTGTTAACACTTCATGTGATTAATGAATTCGAAATATTTCAAACACGAATTATTTGAGCTTTCGTGCGATTCTACAATTGTGCTTCTTTTTCATAAGAATTGGTATTTCTGACAGCTGTACCTTCATTCTTCTCCCCTGAAGAATGTGGACATGGAAATCAGCAAGCGTTGTGTCAAAACACATCTGGAGAACATTGGGGAGAAGAAGGGTATACTACAACAGCTGCGTTTGCACAAAAATTCTTAAGTCAGAAAGGAGCACAGGAGGGTTGGGAACATCTTAAAACTAAAGCAGTGGAGTTATTATAGACTACCATTTCATTAAAGAATTAAAAGTTGTGAAGTCGGTTTAAGAAATCCTTCCTTCCTTCCTTCCTTCCTTCCTTCCTTCCTTCCTTCCTTCCTTCCTTCCTTCCTTCCTTCCTTCCTTCCTTCCTTCCTTCCCTCCCTCCCTCCTTCCTTCCTTCCATATTAATTGCAATTAATAATAACTTCCTGCTTGCAACCACAAGGTGGCGCTGACATCACTTCTGGCTTTCAATTTGAAAAATTCTTTTTCCAATTCTATTATTGTGCACTATACAATGGTCCTCGGCTTACGATCATAATTAAGGCTGGAAACACAGCCGTTAAACGAGCCAGCGCATGGCTGTGCCTGATTTTATGACCTAATTTGTCATTAAGTGAACCCATTTTCACCAATGGGCATTTTTCCCCCAGAAAGTGGAAATCAACCCCAGAAACCAGCAAAAACTGCTGAAAATATTTATCATATAACTGGGGGACACGGCAAACTGTGGTAAATAGAAGTTGATTGACAAATGCCCAAGATATAACCAATCATGTGATCACAGGGGTGATTGTAAATTGAGGATTACCCTTATTGGGGCAAGTTAGGCGATGATACATGTAGTCCTTGCTGAACAACCATTCAAAGTTACGACATACCTTCCCAGGGCTGTTATGACCCGTTTTTGATGTGTGGACATCAAAACTGAGTCCTTCGGGAGAAGGGTGGTATACAAATTTAATGAATTGAATTGAATTGAATTGAATTGAATTGAATAACTAGCCTTGGGCAGGTGCGTTGAGGTCGTTAAGCAAGGACTACATCACATGTATCTTGTCCTCATACAGGCAATCCTCAACTTATGACCACAATTTATCCCAAAATTTCTGTAGCTAACTAACCAAGACAGTTAAGTGAGTTTTTCCCTGTACCTATTATGTGATTGACCATCTATTTCTGGAGGTTTTCAAAAATACTGGATAATCATTTGACCGAGATAGTATAAAGTCTCCTGCCTTGAGGAGCGGGTTGGCCTAGATGACCTCGGAAGGTCCCTTCCAGACCTATGATTCGATATTCTATGATTCTATGTCCTAAGTATGGTTTGCTGAAGCCTGTTTTCCTGAATAAACAGTAATTGTCTTGGTTTGCCACCCCTTTCTGCAGGGAGGATAATTAATACACATTGAATCACAATGCTAAATGCATAAATCAGAGTTTATCTGGGTCCCTAATTCAGAATAATTCAGAGTTTGGAAGAGACCTTGGAGCTTTACTCTTGCCGCTTATTTATTATAACTAGTGGTCAAACCCTTAACCAATTGGTTGATTTTTTTAAAAAGCACCTTTTAAAATTAACACATTTTACCGAAAGGCAGAAATCTCTTGTGAACAATATCCCGCTTCATTAAATGCATTGTGTGTGATTCTTTGCCGTTCATAAAACCAGCTGCCGTTTTAACAAAAATAGTTATCCTTCAAAAGTGGCACCCGATTCTTTCTGAATTCTGATTGCTTCATTCGCACTTGGCTTGCCGGAAGGGAACATGGAATCCACAGGTTTGGGAGGGACCTTGGAGGTCATCTAGTCCAACCCTTTGCCTAAGCAGGAGACCCTGGCCTATACCATTTTGGAAAAGTGGCTGTCCAGTCTCTTCCTGAAAACCTCCACAATTTCGGGAGGCAAGTCGTTCCGCTGATTTATTTTTCTCACCGGCAGGAAATTTCTTTTTCATTCTAGATTAGATCACTTTTTATTCTGCTGATTACTCCTTGTCTTGCCCTCAGATGCTTTTTCTAACATAAGAAATCCTCTGAAAACCTAATCCCTCCCTCCCTCCCTCCTTCCTTCCTTCCTTCCTTCCTTCCTTCCTTCCTTCCTTCCTTCCTTCCTTCCTTCCTTCCTTCCTTTCTTTATAATATCATAAGTAACTCAAGGAGGTGAACGTAAATAAAACACCCTCCTATTTTTCCCACAACAACAACCCTGTGAGGTGAGTTGGGCTGAGAGAGAGGGACTAGCCAAAAGCCACCCAGATGGTTTTCATGGCTAAGGTGGGACTAGAACTCACCATCTCCTAGTGATTGGCCCAAAGTCACCCAGCCGGCTGTCATGCTTAAGGGAGGACTAGAACTCACTGTCTCTTGGTGATTGGCCCAAAGTCACCCAGCTGGTTTTCATGACGCAGAACTAGAATTCCCAGTCTCCTGGTGATTGGCCCAAAGTCATTCAGTAGGCTTCCATGACTAAGGCAGAACTACAACTCATTGTCTCCCGGTGATTGACCCAAATTCACCCAGCAGGCTTTCCTGGCTAAGGCGGGACTAGAATTCCCAGTCTCCTGGTGATTGGCCCAAAGTCATTCAGTAGGCTTCCATGACTAAAGCAGAACTACAACTCACTGTCTCCCGGTGATTGCCCCGAATTCACCCAGCAGGCTTTCATGGCTAAGGCGGGACTAGAATTCCCAGTCTCCTGGTGATCGGCCCAAAGTCATTCAGTAGGCTTCCCTGACTAAGTTGAAACTAGAACTCACTGTCTCCTGGTGATTGGCACAAAGGCGTTGTCCAGCCGGTTTTCGCGGCTGGGGTGGGACTTGAATTCAACGGCATCCCGTTTGTTCACTTGGTCCCTTTTGCCACTCGACCCAACGGGCTTGTCGTCTTTCTGAGTTGTCGTTCTCCAAGGGTGCCCTTAAACTCCTCCCCTCGCCCTGAGCAGGATCAGCCTGGTATGAATGGGAGACTATTGAAGCGAAACAGGTGCTGAATGCCAACGGGGAGCGGGAAGGGATCCGGGCAGGACAGAGAAATGGAGATCGGAGCGACGATGATGATGCCTTCGTTTCCCCTCCGGATCACGGCTGATGCTCACCTGTGCTTGGCTCCTGGACCGACTGCTTTCTGAAGCTGCTTTGAAGGAACCCAAAGAATCCCCAGATTTTGAGTAAGAAATTTCTTTTAAAAAGGAAAATTGCAGCTGTTTCTAAGGTAAGGAGGAGGCAAAGGTGGACGATTCCAGTTGCTTTGAGATGCGTTTGAATTCATGTGCTTTTGCGCCAAAGCCTCTGGATTTTGTCACTTGTTTTCTTGAACCCGGAGGGATATTGAAGTTATTTTTTTAAATACTTCCTTCGCTGGAGGGTGGAAGGGCTGCCCTGAACAAAGATCGTTGTCAAAAGGAAAATAACTTTCTTGAAACGCTGGCAGCCCGGTCAGAGGTTTTTGCGGTAACGTTTCGAGAAAGGGATGAGTTTTCTTTGGATCCCCGGGGTTACGATTCATCTCAATTCAGGGCATCCGAAGACACGAATCGGATGAGATTTTTTTTTCTTACCAGGTTGGCGGGCCTCTGAATTTCCAGGTTGTTGTTTTTTTGTTTTTTTTCTTCTTGCATTTGCAAAGCTTTTAGGAATGTGCAGAGTTAAGGCACGTGCTTGGTTTTCAAAGGATGCCAGGATTTTTTGTGACAGGCATCGCCCAGGTCTGGCCTCTTCGATGGAATAAAGATGAATCAGGGTTTTTTTTTGAGTGAGGATCTGTGAGGTGGAGGGTTTTAGGTGTTTCGGCAAACAATCGGCTGAAAAATATAACAGCATTTTCTTTCTTTCTTTCTTTCTTTCTTTCTTTCTTTCTTTCTTTCTTTCTTTCTTTCTTTCTTTCTTTCTTTCTTTCTTTCTTTCTTTCTTCCTTCCTTCCTTCCTTCCTTCCTTCCTTCCTTCCTTCCTTCCTTCCTTCCTTCTTTTCTGCCTTCTTTCCTATCTGCCTTCCTTTTCTTTCTCTCTCTCTCTTTCTTTCTTCTTCTTTTCTTCCCTCTTTCCTTGCTGCCTTTCTTCTTTTTCTTTTCTCTCTTTCTTTCTCTTCTTTCTTTCTCTTTCTTTCTTCCTTTCTTCGTTCTTTCCTTCCTGCCTTCCTTGTCTTTCTTTTCTCTCTCTCTCATTCTCTCTCTCTCTCTCTTTCTCTTCCTTCCTTTCTTCACATTCTCTTCTTTCTCTCCTTTCTTTTGTATTTCTTCCTTCCTTCCTATCTGCCTTTTTTCCTACCTGCCTTCCTTTTCTTTCTCTCTCTCTCTCTCTCTCTTTCTTCTTCTTTCTTCCCTCTTTCCTTGCTGCCTTTCTTCTCTTTCTTTTCTCTCTTTCTTTTTTCTTTCTTTCTTCTTCCCTTCTTCCCTCTTTCCTTGCTGCCTTTCTTCTCTTTCTTTTCTCTCTTTCTCTTCTTTGTTTTTCTTTCTTTCTCTTTCTTTCTTCTTCCTTTCTTCCTTCTTTCCTTCCTGCCTTCCTTGTCTTTCTTTTCTCTCTCTCTCATTCTTTCTCTCTCTCTCTTCCTTTCTTTCTTCACTTTCTCTTCTTTCTCTCCTTTCTTTTGTATTCCTTCCTTCCTTCCTTCCTTCCTTCCTTCCTTCCTTCCTTCCTTCCTTCCTTCCTTCCTTCCTTCCTTCCTTCCTTCCTATCTGCCTTCCTTCTCTTTCTCTCTCTCTCTTCTTCGTTTCTTCCCTCTTTCCTTGCTGCCTTTCTTCTCTTTCTTTTCTCTCTCTTCTTCCTTGTTTTTCTTTCTTTCTCTTTCTTTCTTTCTTTCTTCCTTTTTTCCTTCTTTCCTTCCTGCCTTCCTTGTCCTTCTTTTCTCTCTCTCTCATTCTTTCTCTCTCTCTCCCTTCCTTCCTTCACTTTCTCTTCTTTCTCTCCTTTCTTTTGTATTTCTTCTTCCTTCTTTCCTCCCTCCCTCCCTCCCTCCCTCCCTCTCCCTCTCCCGCCTCTTATCTCAGCAACTGACATTTTAGCCCAATATTTATTATATAAAAAGCACAAGTTTTGGACCAAATTATGCTTTCTGGCTGCTGAAAACACAGTTTCCACTTGCAGTGATTTGACTGCTGTCATACCAAGCCATACTTTGCTGTATAATAAGCCAAAATTGACTGCCTACTTGTACAGTAATAAGCTAAAGCCCAAGGATCTGGCTTCTCAATCATGATGTCTGAGTTTATTTGAAATGCTAAGCTCCAAACGTCAAGTAGATGATGGCTTTGTAGAACTCTAGCCAGAGAAGAGGAGTAAAAACAAATATTCAGAGAGGTTGCAATTGTGTTTGTATCGCATGATTAGAGACGGTCCTTGCTCAGTTTTGTAGGTCTGCATTGAACCATAGAGAAAGCACTCTGGTAGATTTCCACAAGAGGCGAAAGACGACTTTACAAGTGGTCCTCGACTTACGACCACAACAACATTTCTGTTGTTCAGTAAGGCAGTCGTTAAGTGAGTCTTGCTCCATTATACGACCTTTCTTGCTAACACAGTTAGTAACACAGTTGTTAAGCGAATCCAGCTTCCCCCTTGTCTTTGCTTGTCAGAAGTTCACAAAAGGAGGATCACACCTGATCCCGGGACATTGCGACCGTCATAAATGTGAGCCAGTTGCCAAGCATCCGAATGTAGTATCCCGTGATCATGGGAAGGCTGCAATGGTCATAAGTGTGGAAAACAGTCCTAAGTCACTTCTTTCCAGTGCCCTTGTAACTTAGAATGATCACTAAAGAAATGGTTGTAAGTTGAGGACTATTTATCAGTGGAGATTCAGTTGTCTGTTTCTCCTAGAACAGGAATGAACACTGAGGCCATGCAATCCATCCCCTGCTGAATGAGTTAATCCAAATTACAGCATCCCAGACGGTGTGGGTTGGCACGTGATATTAATTAGACGCAGTCCAGGGTAGCTGGATAATTGTTTTGATGTGTTTGGGGGAAAACTCAGCTATTGTTTTCCCTGTTGGTGGAATAAGCCATCCTGACAGTATAATAGGGTGCGATAGCCGAACATAATTTTTTATTAAATGTTTTGTGTCTGAACCCAACTAGATTGGTGATTTGATCTGGCTGCAGAAGTTAGCTTAAAAGAGATGGATTGTGTGCATATCGCGCCCTCTGGATGCGTTGGGTGTCATCTTCCATAAACTGGGGGGATTTTGTAAACTCAACTCAACTGTGTTTTGAGGAAAATGGAGTTGTAGTGCAAAGAACAAGATTTTTCAATCTTGACAACTTTAAAATGGGTAGACTTGAGTTCCCAGAATTGCCCAGCCAGCATAGTTTAAGATATGTGGACTTGAATTCCCAGAATTCCCCAACTAGCATGTTTTAAGATGTGTGACTCAACTCCCAGAATTCCCCAGCCAGCATCTTTAAGATGCGTGGACTTCAGTTCCCAGAATTCTTCAGCCAACATGCTTTAAGATGCCTGGACTTCAACTCCCAGAATTCTCTAGCGAACATGCTTTAAGATGCATGGACTTCAACTCCCAGAATTCCCTAGTAAAAATGCTTTAAGATGCGTGGACTTCAGTTCCCAGAATTCCCTAGCAAACATGCTTTAAGATGCCTGGACTTCAGCTCCCAGAATTCTCTAGCAAACATGCTTTAAGATGCCTGGACTTCAGCTCCCAGAATTCCTCAGCTAACATGATTGAAGATACCTGGACTTCAGTTCCCAGAATTCTCTAGTGAACATGCTTTAAGATGCGTGGACTTCAATTCCCAGAATTCCTCAGCCAGCAATGGATCTTAAAGTCATGAAAGCTAAAAAAAAATGCTACAGAGGCTAGCTAAAATCACAGAATATAAGGATTTGGAAGGGATCTCAGAGATCATATAGTCCGACCTTTTAATCGGTACGGACATCTACTGCAAACATTTCTCAGATATCCTCCTCCCTTCACGAAAGCCTCAGTGAAATGTTATTTTTCTCCACAGAACAAAATAAGAACAAAACCCTGAAAAAAAGTGATTTGTGACCATTTTCCACACTTATGACCATTGCATTGAATCAAAATTCAGGGGCTCGGCAACGGACTCGTATTTATGACGGTTGCATTGTCCCGGAGTCACCTGATCCCCTTTTTGCGACCTTCTGGCCATCAATGGGGAAGCCAGATTCACTTAACAACCATATTACTAAATAACAACAGCAGCGATTCACTTAACAACCGTGGCCAGAGAGGTCGTAAAACGGGGACAAAACTCACTTAACAACTACCTCGCTCAGCAAGGCCTCAACTGTGGTCGTCAGTCCAGGACTACCTGTATTCCTTTTGTGAGGAATGCTTTTGAAATAACTTTTTCATGAGGGACGGCTTATTTTTTCCCCCCTCCTTCTTTCCTTCGTGAAAATCAGGCATCCTTGAGTCTCCTGTCAATTGTTTAATTTCCCCCAACCAACAAGCTTGTGACAAGGAGTTCCAAAGTCCCATCGGCAGCTGCCCTCTTCTGCCACCCTCAAAGGGAATTCACAGAATACAGAAAAACAGAGTTGGAAGAGACCTCCCCGCTGTTGGCATATGATGGCCCTGTAGGCCCGTTTTTTGCTCTCCTCAGCTCTAGAGCCTTTCTAGGAGCCTGGGGAGGGCAAAAAACGACCTTCCCCACCCCGTCAGAGGCCCTCCGGAGACCAGAAACAGTGTGTTTCCTGACTTCTGGTGGGCCCAGAAGGTCCAAAAATCAGCTGGCTGGTGCACGCATGCGTGCCGGAGCTGAGCTGGCGTGCCCACCGATATGGCTCCGCGTGCCATAGGTTCGCCATCGCGGTTCTAGTCCAACCCCTTGCTCAAAGAGGAATCTTCTATAAGACACGCCATTTTGACTTGTCCTGCACCGGCTTCCCCGTCTGGCCTGTTTCCCCTTTTATATTTTATAGCTTGTGATCTGTTTCCGTGGCCAGGTTGCCATGGAAAGGATTAGTCTAGCATGAATGAACGCAGCATTTATAAAGGCCTTTCAGGAGCCCGAAGTGGTTTCGGAGGACTGAGAAAAGAAAGAAAAGCGGACAAAACAATGCGAACACGAGCCGACACCAGAAGCTGCCCTCTTCTGCCACTCTCAAAGGGAATTCACAGGTTCAGAGGATACAGAATAACAGAATAACGGAGTTGGAAGGGACCTTGGAGGTCATCTAGTCCAACCCCCTGCTCAAATAGGAGAGCCTAGGCCTTTTCAGGCTGTCCAGTCTCTTCTTAAAAGCCTCCAGGGTTGGAGCAGACACAACTTCTGGTGGCAAGTAGTTCCACCGTCAGGAAATTCTAGGAAATTTCTCCTTCGTTCCCTCAGAGAAATTGGGAAGGGAGTTCTTAATTATTCCCTGAATAAGGTAGAAAAACGGAAGCCGCTTTTTCAGAAAAAGAAAAACAAACAAACATAATTGAGACCCAAAGTCACCTAGCTGCTTTTCGTGCCTAAGGCGGGACTAGAATTCCCTGTCTCCTGGTGATCGGCTCCAACTCATCCAACTGCTTTTCGTGCCTAAGGTGGGACTAGAACTCCCTGTCTCCTGATGGTTGGCCCAAAATTACCCAGCTGGCTTTCATGCCTAAAATGGAACTAGAACTCCCCGTCGCCTGGTGGTTGGCCCAAAGTCACCCAGTTGGCTTTCATGCCTAAGGCGGGACTAGAATTCCCTGTCTCCTGGTGATTGGCTCCAACTCATCCAACTGCTTTTCGTGCCTAAGGTGGGACTAGAACTCCCTGTCTCCTGGTGGTTGGCCCAAAATTACCCAGCTATCTTGGTGCCTAAGGTAGGATTCGAACTCACGGTCTCCTGCTTTCTAGTCTGGGGCCATAACCATTAGATCAGATTGGCTCCTTTTCTGAGACAGCACAGCCCTGGGGTGTGAAAGCTGTTACAGAAGTACAGCGTTAATGCATTAATATGACTATCTACAACTGGTCCTTGATTTACAATAGCCATACATGGTGCTATATTGTGACAGTCGTAAAATGAGTCTGTCATATGACCAACCTCTGAAGCACATGCGGGAGATCTCCCGTTCTCTCTATTCAGCATTTCTTCGGCCTTTGCTGCGGTCGTATCCGGTCACCATGCCTCCCCTGTGTTGCTTCCAGCGCCATGCCAAATCTGCACTGCAATATTCCCCATCACCACTAAGGGGCAGCAAGACGATAGTAAAACACTTGGCTGCCCCCTAGTGGTTGTCCCGATTTGTACAGCCCAGATCCGAGAGGCCTCGTGCGTCTTGCTATACGTTCCTGGTGGCCGAGAGGCTCTTAATACAGGGTTCTCCAACTTTACAAGTTTGTGGACTTCAATTCCCAGAATTCCTCAGCCAGCCATGCCACTTGGCCCCTTTAAGACTTGTGGACTTCAACTCCCAGAATTCCTCAGCTGCTGGCTGAGGAATTCTGGGAATTGAAGTCCACAACAAGTCTTAAAGGGGCCATGTTTGGAGATCCCTTGCTCTATAAAATGCTTTATACTCATGTAAGGACCAAACAGCTAGCTAGACTCTTGAAATGGAGGTCAGGCCTGCCAATCACACAGCCTGATGTGACACACACAGCTTGATCTGACCTGCTGCTATTCCATTCACTGCCTGTTGAGGGCAGCAGAGAGCCAGGTGCTCATTTTTAATTATAATGGTTTTGTCTCTATGCTGGGGGAAATTCGCAAAAGAAGCTAAGAATTACAAATTTTTCCATTGTACCCGGAACAGAGAAGAAATTACTCGTCAGAAGGTCGCAAAAGGGGGGGGTCATATGTCCCCCGGTACTGCGACTGTCATAAACACGAGTCAGTTGCCAAGCGTCCAAATTTTGATAATATGGTCACGGGGAGGCTGCAACAGTCATAAGTGTGAAACACGGTCGTCAGTCACTTGCTTCAAGTGTAAATTGTAAATTGTGGACTTCAACTCCCAGAATTCCTCAGTTGCTGGCTGAGGAATTCTGGGAGTTGAAGTCCACAACAAGTCTTAAAGGGGCCACGTTTGAAGACCCCTTTGTAAATCTGAACACTCAACTAAATGAACGGTTGTTGTAAGTCAACCCGAAGGTGCTTTTTCAAGAGGCAACTGGACTTCCTGGTTTTTCTCTGAAGACGTTTTGCTTCTCATCTGAGAAGCTTCTTCAGCTCTGACTGGATGGTGAGGAATGGAAGGATTGATGCTCCTTGCAGACAGCTGGTCATTGACATCCTTTTAGAGCAGGGGTTGTCAAACTCGATTTCACTGAGGGCCGCATTTGACCTCGGGGGGAGGGGGCTGTGGTGGGCCGTGGCCAGCTCGACGTCATTCGTGTCGGGAGGGGGGTGCCCAAGCGCTTTGCCAATGAAACTAGGCTCACAAGCTCCATTTCCTGCTGCGACGGCCTCCTGCAACCCCTCTGCCAGTGAAAACGGAGCTCAGGAGTGTTGTAGAAAGAAAAGGCTGAACAACATTCCTGGGTCAGCCAGAGACAGTTTATTGCGCAGTTTCAGAATCAGATTTGTATCTGCAATTCTGAACCAAGAGGAGCTCTGATTCAACTGCTTTTATACATATCCAAGACAAAGGATTTTGTGAGCAGAAGCAGTTTTCCATATATGGTTAACATACATTTGTTACGTGATAAGTGATACTTTCTAAATTACTAAATTCCTACGTTATTTTCTAGTTCATAAGATTATCTTAGCTAAACCACCTTCCTCAGTTCTGTGATTGCTGATGCGTAGATTCATGGCTCCTTTGGATAATAAGTAACTTTTGTTTCATATGGATGTCCTTGCATTCTTGACAACTAGGCCCCTCAGAAGATATATATTACCAAGAATGGAATTTAGCTGACTTTAGTGTAATCTCTAAACAAGCAGATTTCTTTTTTATAATAATGTGAATAAAGAGGGTCCTCCAGTGTTCATATAGCCTGACCCTGTATCATTCCTACATCATTCCCATTAGGAGGGGTGCACGCAGCCCTCCCGAGTTTCGTTTTCGCTGGCAGAGGCATTGCCGGCCGGTCCTTCACTGTTTCCAGGGCAGATCTAAACATCCCGCAGGCCGGATCAGGCCCCTAGGCCTTGAGTTTGACACCCCTGTTTTAGAGGGTCGTTGAAGCCCTTGGAGGTCTATCTGTGTCCTCAAGGTCACTTGAGTGGTGCAAATGGTTCTGTTCTGGCCCCGTTCCCAGAAATAACCCCCCTCAGACAATCAGAGTCTAATGAACTGGCAGGCAACCAAATAAGCTGATAACAAAGGTTGGCAGCAATCCGCAGCTGCTTGCCAACGTCTTTATTAATAGGTCAGTCACATACACAACACCAAAGCTGAGACGCAGGGCCGATTCAAAACCGGGATCCATGAATCTTTGTTTTGTTCGTCACAAAGATACGGCTGCAATCCCTCTCTTATATAGTCTGGGAGGCGTGGTCCACCAGCTAATCACAACCACGCCTTTTCCTCTGCTGGGCTCTCCTGTCTCTCCGACGCTGGCGAGGATCCAACCAAAACTCACTCCCCTCATCAATGTCCTCCTGTGGCTGCGGGGACGAGCTTGGCTCTGGGCCTATTTCCTGCCCTTCGGTGTCCTCCGGAGGCATTGCCAGAGAGGAGAGTCCTGGAGAAGGAGGCCTTGCCAACTCCTCTCTCTCACTCTCAGAGTCCTCCCCTGCTGATGACGCAGGCTCAGGCAACGGAGCCACAACAGGTTCCTGTAGTCTGCCATTTTTTTCCCCTCTGGAAATCCACCCCATTCCAAGGATCCTCATCCCAAACTGTATAGCTAAAAAGTCTGTA
Organism: Coluber constrictor foxii; assembly: GCA_038048745.1. Lineage (NCBI taxonomy): Eukaryota > Metazoa > Chordata > Lepidosauria > Squamata > Colubridae > Coluber > Coluber constrictor. The sequence goes on along the minus strand of CM075962.1, from coordinate 4,895,396 downwards.
GAGATTCTCCGTCCTACAGGTCAGGGTTTTTCTCAAAGGTGCGTTTTTTCAGGAGGCAACTGGACTTTCCGTTTTTTTTTCTCCTGAAGACATTTCGCTTCTCCTCCAAGAAGCTTCTTCAACTCTGGTGCTGACTTGCCTGTTGGTCTGAAGTTAACCTTGGCGTTAATCTATGCTGATCTGAGTTCTAATTACTGGTAGAGAGGTGCTGGAGGTTTTTTTTTGGAGCAGGGGGCTGGGTAATAGTCTCTTTTGCATACTCTCCGGTTTTTGTGGATGCCTACAGTCTATAGATATTCTTAAGAAATTAACAACTTCTATAGATTAGGCAAAGGAGACGATCAAGCAGGCCAATCAACCAACCAACCAATCTGGTGGGGAATGGAAGGATTTATATTCCTTGCAGACATCTGGTCATTTGCATCCTTTTAGAGGGTCCTTGAGTCCACTTGGAGATTTATCTGTGTCCTCAGAGTCCCCCGAGTGGTGCAAATGGTTCCTGTAGTCTGCAGTTTTTTTCCTCTGGAAATCCATTCCTACTCCCACCCCATTCCAGGGGTTTTCATCCCAAATTGGATACTCAAAGTCTCTAGAGTTTCTCCATCATCCAGGACATGGTTGTCCCAAAGATGCTTTTTCAGGAAGCAACTGGACTTCCTGGTTGGCATAAAAGCACCTTTATCACCTGGGTGACGGAGAATCTCTACAGACAGTCGTAAATCGAGGACTAACCTGTGTCTCACGTGGATGACCCCCCCAAACATGGAAAGGGCCCCGGATGGCTCATCCCGTCTTGCCCCCAGTGTCTCCCCTAGTGAAATGATACCTGTGCAAGGTACAGAATTATCCTCTCTTGGATTCGGACAGTTACGGTATCCAGGGAGACCTTTGCAAAACCTGTATCGGATTTCCCAGGACTGCAAACAGCTGGATAGATAGTTGAGAAGCCTGGCAATTATCTCTGGGCCTATTGTTTGAAGACATAAATTCGGAGGGTGGGATGGGGGGGGGGAGGTTTCTGGTGCCTTGCTTTGACAGAGTAGCCCTATCCACAAGCCTATTAAACATTCAACAAGATGATGAGGGGACTGGAGGCTGAAACATACGATGAACGGTTGCAGGAACTGAGTATGGCTAGTCTAGCAAAGAGAAGGACCAGGGGAGACAGGAGAGCATCTTCCAATATTTGAGGGGCTGCCACAGAGAGGAGGGGCCTCAAACTATTTTCCAAAGCCCCCGAAGGCCAGACAAGGAAGAATGGATGGAAACTGACCAAGGAGAGATTCAACCTAGAAATAAGGAGGAATTTTACGACTGTGGTAACTATTAACCAGTAGAATGGTGTAGGAAGTTAGCATCCACTCCTTTCCTAGAAGAATGAAATATTTGGGGAAATATTAAAAAGGCAGAATATTATGTTTCCCTGGATGAGAAACGGAGAAGCATGTTTTAAAGACGAAGCAGCTCCCATCTTCCTGCCCCTGTACCTATGATGTGATTGACCATCTATTTCTGGAGGTTTTCAAAAATACTGGATAATCATTTGACCGAGATAGTATAAAGTCTCCTGCCTTGAGGAGCGGGTTGGCCTAGATGACCTCCGAAGATCCCTTCTGGGAGTTGAAGTCCACAAGTCTTAAAGCGGCCAAGTTTGAAGACCTCTCTGGTTTAAGGTCTCCTGTCTTGACCAGGAGGCTGGAATAGAAGACCTCTGAGGTACCCTTCCATTCCTATGATTCCAGCTTCTAGGACACCTCCCTTTGCTCTTCTTCTTCCTAAGCTCCTAGTAATAAATGAGTCTCTTAAGACCCCACTCGGTTTGTCTTTGTGAGCTAGTTGGCAGCCGGGCCGGTCACGAGGTTGGAGATCATCCAACCGAGCCCGTGTTTTGCCCACCTGCCAGGGATTTCCAACCCTAGAAGAAGTGGGTGGATTTTCTTCACAAAAACTTCAAATAATAAAGCCTCTTTCTCGGTGGCTCAGCTGTTGGAGACAAGCCGGGTCAGGAAATAAGCATTCCCAAAGAGAGACTGCTGGGATTTTGGCACACGGTGGGCCCGGTAGGCCCATTTTTCGCTCTCCTCAGGCTCCAGAGCCTTTCTAGGAGCCTGGGGAGGGCAAAAACGGCCTTCCCCATCACCTCAGACGCCCTCTGGAGGCCGGAAACAGTACGTTTCCTGATTTCTGGTAGGCCCAGAAGGCCTGAAAATCAACGCATGCGTGCCAGAGCTGAGCTCGCGTGCCCACCAATATGGCTCCCTGTGCCACCTGTGGTACCCGTGCCGTAGGTTACCCATCACAGGTGTAGGGTCTCCTGTTTCAACCGGAGGTTGGACTAGATGACCCGCAAGGTCCCTTCCTACTCTATTAATCTGTTAAAATCTTTTAATCTGTTCAAAGACGTCATATAGTAGTCCTCGACGTACGGCCACGATTGAGCCCAGAATTTCCCGTGGCTAGGGGAAACCACTGTGCTCCTAAGTGAATGCTGTCCCGTTTTACTGACCGTTCTTGCCACGGTTATTAAGTGAATCACTGCGGCTCTGGCTTCCCCGTTGATTTTGCTTTGTCGGAAGTTCGCAAAAGGGGATCGCTCGCATGACCCTGGGACACTGGAGCCGTCCTAAATACGAGTCGGTTGCCAAGGGTCTGAATTTTGATGAGGTGACCGCGGGGATGGTGAAATAGTCGTAAGTGTGGAAAAAACCATGGTCGTAAGTCACATGGACTCCTGGGGAACCACAGATTAGGTTCTTTATTCTATATAACCACCCTTCTGGCTTCTGATATACATATTTTTTAGCATTCCTCATGACTTCTCAGCCCATCTTTTAAATCATGAGGACTAGAAACATGCTTGTTTTTTTTTAAATTTAAAAAGCCGAAGTTCCCAGGATGCCAATTTCCTGGTCGGATCTTTCTTTCTTTCTTTCTTTCTTTCTTTCTTTCTTTCTTTCTTTCTTTCTTTCTTTCTTTCTTTCTTTCTTTCTTTCTTCTTTTTCTCTCTCTTTCTCTCTCTCCCTCCCTCTCTCTCTTTCTCTCCCCCTTTCTCTCTCTCTCTTTCTCTCTCACTCCCTCCCTTTCTCTTTCTCTGTCTCTCTCTTTCTCTCTCCCCCTTTCTCTTTCTCTCTTTCCCTCTCTTTCTTCCTCTTTCTCTCTCTCCCCTTTCTTTCTTTCTTTCTTTCTTTCTTTCTTTCTTTCTTTCTTTCTTTCTTCTTTTTCTCTCTCTTTCTCTCTATCTCCCCCTTTCTCTCTCTCTCTCTTTCTCTCACTCCCTCCCTTTCTCTTTCTCTGTCTCTCTCTTTCTCTCTCCCCCTTTCTCTTTCTCTCTCTCCCTCTCTTTCTTCCTCTTTCTCTCTCTCCCCTTTCTTTCTTTCTTTCTTTCTTTCTTGCTTTCTTTTTCTCTTTCTTGCTTTCTTTCTTCTTTTTCTCTCTTTCTCTCTCTCCCTCCCTCTCTCTTTCTCTCTTTCTCTCCCTTTCTCTCTCTCTTTCTCTCCACTCCCTCCCTTTCTCTTTCTCTGTCTCTCTCTTTCTCTCTCCCCCTTTCTCTTTCTCTCTCTCCCTCTCTTTCTTCCTCTTTCTCTCTCTCCCCTTTCTTTCTTTCTTTCTTTCTTTCTTTCTTTCTTTTTCTTCCTTCCTTCCTTCCTTCCTTCCTTCCTTCCTTCCTTCCTTCCTTCCTTCCTTCCTTCCTTCCTTTTGCCTTTTTTTGTTCAATCCCCCCCCCAAAAAACCCCAAATTCAACTCTTTCCAAATTCAACCCCTTCCATATAATTAGGAAGTCGATTCCTCGTGTGCCTTAACAATTTCCCCGTTTGACACGTTACCACATACAAATCATTAGGAGGCGTATCTTGCAGCCCTGGAAAACCCCAGGTTTTCTATATAGTTAACCACCTTTCCGGCTCCCGAGATTATTTTCGTTTAGCATTCCTGACGTTTTCCCAACCTGTCTTCCGAACCATAAGGACTAGAAACATGCTGTTTATTTTGTTTTGTTTTTTAATTTAAAAAAAAAAGCTGCCCAGGATTTCCCCCCGGTTTGGTTTCTCTTATTCTTTTTTTTTTTCCCTTTCCTTTGTTCCCAGCAGTCAAGGAATCCTTACCGGCTTATCTCCCTGAGGGATTCTGTCAACTAAAGTCTTAACCTGAATTGCGTGGATTATCTTTTTCCCGTCCCTGACTAAATGGTCCATGCTGCCTGTACCATTTATAGCCACCTACCACCGGAATAGAAGCATGAGCTTTAACCAAATAATCTATCTATATGTATCTATCTCTCCTGCAATTGCTGTGGTTTGACACCTACAAATTGATTTATCCTTCTTTTGCTTTCTTTCGTCACCCAGGGTTTCTGCTAGCGACCGCCGATGCGTTTCTGGAACAATGGTTATTCTACAGCAGGTAAGATGGATTTTACCTTGCGGTTTGTGATCCAGGTTAAAAATGTGAGAAAGTAGCTCTTTCTCACCGGTTGGATGGGCGTTGTACATGCCTCTGTGTGTGTCTGTGTGAACCGTCTAAACCGCCTGGGGAGGGAGAGGGGGGTTTGACTGAGGTCAAGCTATTTGGACACGGCTCCCGTTTCGGGAAAGAAAGAAAGGAAAAAAAGGAAGGAGGGGGGAAAGGGTTTTTTGATGAAAATGTTTACATTTTGTACCTTGCCCGGCTTAAAGAGGTACAATTGGAACACAGTTGCACAGATTAAACAGATTAGTCGAGCCAAAGAGGGGCCGTTGTGAGTCTCTTTGCCGGTCAGTTGCGAGAGAAAAGCTGCAAAGGGGCCGATGTGAAATCGTGGGAATTGAACGCACTTGCCTTTTTTTTTTTCTAATTAAAGAAGTTTGATATTTTGTAATGATCCAAATATATGTGTGTGTGTGTGTGTGTGTGTGTGTGTGTGTGTGTGTCTGTGTCTGTGTCTGTGTTTGTGTGTATATGTATATGTATTACAATCTATTCTAAAAATACGAGTTCAGGGTATATTTGTAAAGAGAGAAGCAGACATTCTGTGAACACCTGAACTAAAATAATGAAAGTTTTATTCTACTAACAATAAACTGGCTGATAAAAGCTTAATAGAATCTCTGCTTCTCTCTTTACATGTATATGTATATGTATATGTATATGTATATGTATATGTATATGTATATGTATATGTATATGTATATGTATATGTATATGTATATGTATATGTATATGTATATGTACAGTAATGGCCAAAATTGTGAAAACCTTTTGGGAAAAGTGTATTTTCTAAAACTAGCTAATAACCCCACTTTTTTGGGGGGGAGTAGTACCATAAGATTATATATCAATGGAAAGATAATTTAATCAGGAACGTCATGCAATAACTTTTATGAAGGATTTGCCATTAGTATAGCAGTTACAGCATAAAGAAGAAAAGGGAAGCCCGTAGAAAAAACGAGATATACAAAAATGATTCCCATGTCAGTTAATACTTAGTTGGGTAAACTTTAGCATGAATGACGGCTTTACAACGTCTTCCCATGGAATGAACCAAGCCTTTGAGTTCTGCAGCTGTTCTCATGTGAAACCAAGATTGAATGATGGCTTCTATTAACTGGGTTTTATTGCTGGGTCGCTTCTGACTAAAAAGTTTCTTTAGTCGGCTCCATAGATTTTCAATTGGGTGAAGGTCTGGGCTATTCCCAGGCCATTCCAGCAGTGGAATAGGATTATCTTGAAACTCCAAAAGAAAAAGTGGTGTTATTAGCCATCAAACTTCAAAAAATACACTTTTCCCAAAAGGTTTCCACAATTTTGGCCACTACTGTATATGTATATGTATATGTATATGTATATGTATATGTATATGTATATGTATATGTATATGTATATGTATATGTATATGTATATGTATATGTATATGTATATGTATATATATGCATCAAATAGAGCATTTGCTGCGTTCAAATTATGAGCAAATTGCAAAACTCTACATTAAGAGTGTTGTGAATTGCCTAGGTGCTGCCTGAGAATTAAATTTTGAGAGGGAAGGTATCACACGGGCAAAACAGAGGAAAGTACCTGTTTGAGAAAATTAATTCTTAGAATATTTAACTTGATTGTTTGGAAATGCTGCTCTCTATTCAAAGAACGCTACTAAAGCAGTTGGCCAACGAGACACGGTGTTGTATTTGCCGCTATGCCTCATAGGAGGTTTATCCGTGATAATTTAATAATTCCAGTTTGCTGAAAAGGCAACAAAGGGAACTCGGACGAGTAGAAAAGGTTCCATAAATTCTGAGTGTATGACACGACCTCTACATTGATCAGCTGTTCCAATAGATCTAAAAATCTCCGACTATATTTATAAATCTTGGTAAAGGAAGGATTCTGTTTATCGAGACACTTCGTATGATTTGGCAGGGTAGAGAATTTTGATGGCCTCCAGATGTTTTGGACACCCCCCCCCAAAAATCACTGAGCCGGCCCTGCTGGAGAAATGAAGCTTGAAACCCCTGGGTGACACCCCCTTCACACATTCAAAGTTAAACAGGATTCTTACTACCAATCCTGATCAGAAAAGAGGTTGACTTTGAGAATGGATAACTCTCTGCATCGACAGATATGGTTTGATAGTGTAGAAGGGAGGCACAGCAAAACGGCTTTTAAATATTGTTTGCAGGAAGGATAAGATGCAAAAAAGGAGAACAGGAAGAAGGGGAGGAGGGAAAGGGGAAGAGGAAGGAGGAAGAGAAGAGGGAGGGGGCAAAGGGAGGAAAGGAAGGTGGAAAAGGAAAGGAGGAGGAAGAGGAGCAGGTAAAGGGGAAGAAGAAGGAGAAGGAGGAAGGGAAAGAGAAGAAGGAGAAGGAAGGAAGGAGAAGGAAGGAAGGAGGGAAAAGAGAAAAGGAAAATGAGAAGGAGGAAGGAAAAAGAGGAAGGAAAAAGAGAAGAAGGGGAAGGGAAGAAGGAAGTGGAAGGAAGAGGGAAAGAGAAGAAGAAAAAGAGAGAAGAAGGGGAAGAAAAGAAAGAAAGGAGGAAAGGAGGGGGAAGAAGAAAGAGGAGGAGAAGGAGGAGGAGGAAGAAGAAGAAGGGGAAGTGGAAGAAAAAAGGAGAAAGGCAGGCTGGAGAAGAGGAAAAAAAAGAGGGAGAAAGGAAGCTCCACATTTGGCTTCGTTTAGGAAGGAGAAAGCTCCTTTTTCTGGATTCAGAAAACCCAGAGAGGCTTTTTGGCTTTTGGCTTCCAAAGAAAAGCAGAAAGTTGTCGAGAAACTTGTTTGGCAAGTTAGTTGTGGCATTCTTTTGATTCTGGGAAGAAAGAAAGAAAGAAAGAAAGAAAGAAAGAAAGAAAGAAAGAAAGAAAGAAAGAAAGAAAGAAAGAAAGAAAGAAGAGAAGAAGGAGAGAGAGCGAGAGGAAGGAAGAAAGGGGAGAAGAAGAATGAGAGAGAGAAGGAAAAAAAGAAAGAAAAAAGAAAAAAGGAAAGGAGGAAGAAAAAGGAAGGAAGGAAGGAAGAAAAAGAAAGAAAGAGAGAGAAAGAAAGAAAGAAAGAAGGAAGGAAAGAAAGAAAGAAAGAAATGGGAGAAGAAGGAGAGAGAGAGGAAGGAAGGAGGGGAGAAGAAGAAAGAATGAGAGAGAGAAGGAAAAAAGAAAGAAAAAAGAAAAAAGGAAGGGAGGAAGAAAAAGGAAGGAAGGAAGAAAAAGAAAGAAAGAAAGAAGGAAGGAAGGAAGGAAGGAAAGAAAGAAAGAAATGGGAGAAGAAGGAGAGAGAGAGGAAGGAAGGAAGGAAGGAAGGGGAGAAGAAGAAAGAATGAGAGAGAGAAGGAAAAAAGAAAGAAAAAAGAAAAAGGAAGGGAGGAAAAAAAAGGAAGGAAGGAAGAAAAGAAAGAAAGAAAGAAAGAAAAGAAAGAAAGAAAGAAAGAAAGAAAGAAAGAAAGAAAGAAAGAAAGAAAGAAAGAAAGAAAGAAAGAAAGAAAGAAAGAAAAAGAAAATTCCACATGCAGGGAATTAGAAATGTGTGGTTAGATGCAGACAAATCTCTGTGTTTCTTTGGGCATAATTTTAATTCCAAACCAGATTAAGGATTAGTTTGAAATCAGCAGGTTTGTGTGTGTGTGTGTGTGACTTAATGATTTCAACACACTGGTGGTTGCATTCCCACAACCCACTTAACCTGAGCTGTGTCCAGCTGTCCACCAGATGGGAGCAGAGTCATCTAGGTGTTTGCAGCCCGGATGTGGTGGCCCTGCTAAATTTGTTCTGTGTGTCATTTGTGGTTTACTTCTTTGTGGATAGGCGAGTTGTGGGATTCCACCACACTGGATTAATATATGGAGCAATTCAGGAACCAGATTAAAACAGATCCTGGTTGTCAAAGATGCCAATTTTGGATTAAATAGACAACATGTCTAGTTAAAGTATCTATATCTTTCAAAAAGGCAACTGGGTTTTGTTTTAATTTGAAGGCATTTCGCTTCTCACCCAAGAAGCTTCTTCAGTTCTGACTAAATGACCATGAAGCTTCTTGAATGAGAAGCAAAACATCTTCAGGGAAAAATGAAGGCTGTTCAGTCAGAACTAAAAAAGCTTTTTATTTTATTTTTATTTTATTTATTTTGTCGAGGACATATTAGATAATATATATGTAAGTATAAGCCTGAATTGAATACATAAAATGAATATAATTAAAAGGAACATTGATGTGAAGTGAAATGTCTTCAGGGAAAAACGAAGGCCGTTCAGTCAGAACTGAAGAAGCTTCTTGAATGAGAAGCGAAACAACTTCAGGGAAAAACGAAGGCCGTTCAGTCAGAACTGAAGAAGCTCCTTGAATGAGAAGCGAAACATCTTCTGGGAAAAACGAAGGCCGTTCAGTCAGAACTGAAGAAGCTCCTTGAATGAGAAGCGAAACATCTTCTGGGAAAAACGAAGGCCGTTCAGTCAGAACTGAAGAAGCTCCTTGAATGAGAAGCGAAACGTCTTCTGGGAAAAACGAAGGCCGTTCAGTCAGAACTGAAGAAGCTCCTTGGATGAGAAGCGAAACGTCTTCTGGGGAAAACGAAGGCCATTCAGTCAGAACTGAAGAAGCTTCTTGGATGAGAAGCGAAACAACTTCAGGGAAAAACGAAGGCCGTTCAGTCAGAACTGAAGAAGCTCCTTGAATGAGAAGCGAAACGACTTCTGGGAAAAACGAAGGCCGTTCAGTCAGAACTGATGAAGCTTCTTGGATGAGAAGCGAAACATCTTCAAGGAAACTCGCCAGCACACCGATTCTCTATGATGAACCCGTAACAACTACCCAGCTGCAGGAGAACACAAAAATGACCACGTTTGAATTTTCCATTTTACAGCGTTTGGGTGTGATTTTGAACTCAGAGTTTCTGGAGGTAAAAAGCTGGAGGAAGGATGCTCGTGGGTGCTCCATCCCTGGAGATTTTCAAGGAGAGATTGGACAACCATTTCTCTGAAATGGTTAAGGGTCCCCTGCCGGAGGAGGAGGGGGGGTCAGACTAGAAGACCTCCAAGGTCCCTTCCAACTCTGTGATTCTGTTATTTTGTTAACAATTGTAGGAACAGAATATGGCAAATCTAGAGAAAAGAAGGACTAGGGGGTGACGTGATAGCCATCTTCCAATATTTGAGGGCAGCGGTGAAATCTAAATTTTTTTACTACCAGTTCTGTGTGGGTGGCTTGGTGGGCATGGCAGGGGAAGGATACTGCAAAATGTCCATTCCCACCCTGCTCCAGGGGAAGGATACTGCAAAAGCTCCATTCCCACCCCACTCCTGGAGGATGGATATTGCAAAAGCTCTATTCCCATCCCACTCCAAGGGAAGGATACTATAAAATCCCCATTCCCTCCCCACTCCAGGGGGAAGGATATAGCAAAATCTCCATTCCCATCCCACTCCAAGGGAAGGGTACTGCAAAATCCCCATTCCCACCCCACTCCAAGGGAAGGATACTGCCAAATCCCCATTCCGTCCCCACTCTAGGGGGAAGGATATTGCAAAAGCTCCATTCCCATCCCACTCCAAGGGAAGGGTACTGCAAAATCCCCATTCCCTCCCCACTCCAGGGGGAAGGATACATCAAAATCTCCATTACCACCCCACTCCAAGGGAAGGATACTGCAAAATCTCCATTCCCATCCCACTCCAAGGGAAGGATACTGCAAAATCCCCATTCTGTCTCCACTCTAGGGGGAAGGATACATCAAAATCTCCATTACCACCCCACTCCAAGGGAAGGATACTGCAAAATCCCCATTCCCTCCCCACTCCAGGGAGAAGGATACAGCAAAACCTCCATTCCCACTCCACTCCAAGGGAAGGATACTGCCAAATCCCCATTCCGTCCCCACTCTAGGGGGAAGGATATTGCAAAAGCTCCATTCCCGCCCCACACTGGAGCCAGCCAGAGGTGCTATTTGCCGGTTCTCCGAACTGCTCAAAATTTTCTGCTACCGGTTCTCCAGAACCTGTTGGATTTCATCCCTGTTTGAGGGGCTGCCCCCTCAAGAAGAGGAGGGGGTCAGTCTATTCTCCAAAGCCCCGGAAGGCAAAACAAGAAAGAATGGATGGAAACTTAATCAAGGAAAGAAGCAACCTGGGATTAAGGAGAAAATGATTGACAGGGAAGGCAATCAGCGGAACAACTGGCCACCAGAAGTTGTGGGTCATGCGACACTGGAGGTTTTCAAGAAGAGACTGGACAACCAATTGTCTGAAATGGTGAAGGATCCCCTGCTTGGCCAGGGGGGGGTCAGGCGAGAAGACCTCCAAGGTCTTTTGATCTCCAACTTTTGATATTCTTTGTTGGACTTCTCATTCAGGACCTTCGGTCATGAGCCTCATGGACCAATTTTTCAGCAAGCTTCCTGTCTCATGTGGCATTAACAAGGGTGATGAGACCCCCCTCTTCCCCCGTTCAGCTGAAAAACCTATTTGCATATAGATTAAAATGCGGTCCGTTAGCCTGCTCGGGATGGACCCATTTAGCATCTTAATGGCTCCCGCTGTCAAAATCCCTGCCCTCAAATGAAGGAAGGAAGTCATGCGTGCTTTTCCAGAGGTTGGGATTGGATAATGAGGAGGGGGGGGGGACAAACATGGAGCTCCAGGTTAGAAACATCTGGAAATCTATCTCAGCATCTACTTCTGTCCTACTATCGCAGCGCCATTGAGAGTATCCCGACATACGGCATTGCATGGTATGGGAGCAGCTCTGTAGCGGACAAAAAAGCTCTACAGAGAATCATTAAAACTGCCCAGAATATCATCGGACTCCAGTTACCAGCCCTGGACGACATCTTCGAATCTCGCTGTTTGAGGAAGTTGCATAACATTCTTAGAGACTCTTCCCATCCTGCTTCCCATCTTTTTGGACTGTTGCCTTCTGGCAGAAGATACAGAAGAATTAAAACTCGGGCCGCACATCTTCTGAATAGTTTTTATCCCAGAGCTATAATTGCACTCAACCATGAACTAAAGGGCCACCATCAGTGAGCTGTCAGACAGCGTTACTTGGTCTGTTGTGTGGATGTTTGGGTGGCTTAAGGGGTGGGGAATTGCGGTGAGTGGGGGTGTGTTTGGGGATTGTTATGTGTGTTGGGCCTGGTCTTTGGGTGTTAAGTGAATTTCGTTGTATGGGTATTTATTTATTTATTTATTTATTATTTATTTATTTATTTATTTAAACATGCAAATCCATTGATGGCGTTTTTCACACTAGCCGGCACCGTCAAATGAAGCTCAGCTTTGGGTGAAACTCGATTCGGCTTATTTCCCGGAGATTAAGGACATTGGAGGTTTCAAAGGAGAGATTGGACTAACTGTTTGTCAGAAACGGTGTAGGCAGGTTCGGTGGGATTCAGCCGGTTCGGTGGTAATTTTAAAATGCTAATTTTACGTCTGGTTCGCTGAACTGGGTAGTTCCAAGGACTGGCTGGTCCCTGCTACCTCGCTCCGCTCCTCCCAGTAGTCTCAATGTGGCCTGTTGTAGATGCCAGATAAGTGTAGAGCCTGAGTGGAGGCTCTGGGAGGGCAAAAAATGGGCCTCTCAGAAGTTTCGGAAGTCCAGAAACAGGCCCGTTTCCGGCCTCCGGAGGGCTTCCAGAGCCCAGGGAAGGCCTTTTTCGTTCTCGAAGAAAGCCTCCTGAGCTTGGGGAGGGCGAAAATACACCACCCCTCTCCCGTGGTGCAGGAGACTGAGTAGGCCACACCCACCATGGCCACGCCCACCCAGCAAGCGGGCAGAGAACCGGTTGCTAAAATTTGTGAATCCCACCCCTGGTTTTAGGGCAGTTGTGCACAGGTCTATTATGTGAATCAACCCAGGAGCAAGTACAGCCATCAGTGGTTTGTATCAAATAGTGGTTTTTATCTACAATAGGAATATAGGAATACTATACATACAAGTGCTACAAGCAGTATCTAAACAAACAGCAATTACAGCAGGGAAGACACTCGAAGGACTAACAAGCATTCTAGCAGGGCTTCTTATTTAAACAGGCTCTTAAAGGGATAACAGCCAAAGACCCTGCTGACTCATCCCCCATCATTGCATCAGCTGGTCAGCTCTTAAATTAAATTATCACCTTGAAGCAGTGTTTCTCAAGCTTGGCAACTTTAAAATGTGGGGATTTCAACTCTCAGAATTGGTACTCGTTGTTTGTTTGGTACTCAGTGCATTAAGCCAGGATGTTTTGATGCCAGCTGCCTTGTGACTCGTGACATTATTCCTAACAGGAAATATATGTTTGGTATTCATTGTTTCTGGTACAGAAAGTCCTCGACGTATGACCATCTTGAATCCGAAATTTATCTTGCTAAGTGAGAAATTTGTTCAGTGAGTTTTGTCCCATTTTACGACTTTTCTTGCCACTTTGTTAAGTGACTCACTGCACTTGTGAAGTTAGTAACACGGTTCTTAAGTCAGAACAGAACTGGAAAAGCTTCTTGTTTCAAACTAATCCTTAACCTGGTTTGGAGTTAAATTTACACCTAAAGAAACACAGAGATTTGTCTGCATCTACCCATACTTTTCTATTTCTTTCTTTCTTTCTTTCTTTCTTTCTTTCTTTCTTTCTTTCTTTCTTTCTTTCTTTCTTTCTTTCTTTCTTTCTTTCTTTCTTCTTTCTTTCCTTCCTTCCTTCCTTCCTTCCTTCCTTTCTTTCTCTCTCTCTCTCTCTCTTTGCCTGTCTCTGTGTGTGTGTGTGTGTCTCTCCCTCTCTCTCTCTTTCTTTCTTTTTCTTTCTTTCTCTGTCTCTCTGTCTGTCTGTCTTTCTCTCTCTGTCTCCCTCTTTCTTTCTTTCTTTCTTTCTTTCTTTCTTTCTTTCTTTCTTTCTTTCTTTCTTTCACTCTCTCTCTGTCTCTCTTTTGTTTCTCTTTCTTTCTCTCTCTCTCTCTCTCTGTCACTCTCTCTGTCCCTCTCCTTCCTTCCTTCCTTCCTTCCTTTCTTTCTTTCTTTCTTTCTTTCTTTCTTTCTTTCTTTCTTTCTTTTTCTTTTCTTTCTTTCTTTTTCTTTCTTTCTTTCTTTCTTTCTCGCTCTCTGTCTCCCTCTTTCTTTCTTTCTTTCTTTTCTCTTTCTTTCTTTCTTTCCTTCTTTCTCTCTCTCCCTCTCTCTCTCTGTCTCTCCCTCTGTCTCCCTATTTCTTTCTCTCTCTCTCTCTCTGTCACTCTCTCTGTCCCCCTCTTCTTTCTTTCTTTCTTTCCCAAGAAGCAAAACCTCTTCAAGGAAAAACCTGGTGCCTTTTGAAAAAGCATTTTTGGGATAACCATGACCTGGATGACTGAGAATCTCCATAGACATTTTGAATTCCAGGCCTAGAGGATTCTGCTTCCTGATCTGTCTGCCTCAAAGAGCTGAAAGTGGAGTCTGAAAATTGAAAATATGAGACCGCAACGTATGGCAGCAGCCCAAAATACTAATACCCTCCTTGGTTGTCTAAACAGAGGCACCGAATCAAAATCACGTGAAGTATTATTACAGCTTTATAAATCCTCAGTTAGGACCCACTTGGAATACTGCAACCTATTTTGGTTCCCTCATTACAAAAAAGATGTTGAGACTTTGGAAAAATGGCAACCAAGAGGAACAAAGATGATTAAGGGCCTGGAGACAAAAAAAAAACCTGTGAAGAACGATTGCTGGATTTGGGTTTGGCTAGTCTGGAGAAAAGAAGGATTGGGGGGGAGACACATGATAACAGTATTCCAGTATTTGAGGAATACTGGCACAAAGAAGAGGAGGGGGTCAATTATTTTTCAAAGCCCCTGAAGGCAGGACAAGAAACAATGGATGGAAACTCATCAAGGAGAGAAGCCACCTGGAATTCAGGAGAAACTTCCTAGCAGTGAGAACAATTCACCAGCGAAATAGTTTTTCTTCAGAAGTTGTGGGTGCTTCATCCATCGGAGGTTTTTTAAAAAGTTTAAAACTTTTGCAAGTTTTTAAGACCGGACAGCCTCTTGCCTGAAATTTTATAGGGTCTCCGGCTTGAGTAGGGAGTTGGACTCCAAGCTCCCTTCCCAGCTCTATCCTGATTGATTGCCTGAATTCCTGGAGACCCGGACAGCTAGACATCTAATATCATTTCTATCCTTTGGGAATTTAAGATGCTGCTAGCTGGGCACGATACCACAGACTTAATTATTGAAAAGTTAGTTGCTATGGCTCTCCAGGCTCTGCGATCGGTAGAAGGCTAAAGCCAGATGGCTGCTGGTGGTGTACGATTCCTTCTTGTGCATTGGTTAACTGAAAGGTATTAAGTTAATTAAAAGCCAGTTGTTGAAAGAGGAATTTGCTGATCTGGCTTAATAATTGGCCCCAAAAAGTCCACAGGCGACTCACGGTTGAAAGACGTAAAACTCAAAGGAACCCTCAAAAGAAACGAAGAAAGGAAGGTGTGAAACGTCTCGCAGACCTGAAAATTGGAATTTCGTCTGGTTTTCGGCGGTGCCCCAAAAACCCCAGGAGGATCTTAGGAATTGAGGGTGGACTGCCGTAAACCGTTACACCCCCCCCTCAAAAAGATGCAAACTTTTGTATGAAGCAAAAGGGTGTTAGGAGAGAAGGAGACATCTTACGGATTAAGAGACGAGATATGTAGAAGGAGAAGGAGAAGGAGAAGGAGAAGGAGAAGGAGAAGGAGAAGGAGAAGGAGAAGGAGAAGGAGAAGGAGAAGGAGAAGGAGAAGGAGAAGAAGAAGAAGAAGAAGAAGAAGAAGAAGAAGAAGAAGAAGAAGAAGAAGAAGAAGAAGAAGAAGAAGAAGAAGAAGAAGAAGAAGGATTTACGTTCACACCGGAGAGTAGACTGAGAGTCATGGTGCATAGGAAGAAGACCAGGGGTCAACTGGCTGTCAGGAGGGCATGTTAAGGGAAGTTGAAATTCCACCATGTTTCAGTACCACAGTGAGATGGGGGTCCATGAGAGGGATCAGAAAAAATGGGCGCTGATCCGAAACATCAACCAAGCATTGAAAGTCCACACTCTTCTGTCGGTAAGAGAAAGTCGAGTCTTTGTTCTTCGCGAGAAATAGAAAATTGTCCGTCCTGTTGCACGCTTTATCTGGAAGGAAGATGGAGTGAAAGAGGCATGACTTCTGAGTATGCAGCCTGCAGAAGATTTGGGGAAACAAGGGGTGCCTGTAAGGGTCTTCTGGGGTGGGGGGGGAGATGGTCCTTTTCCCAACTGAGGACTTTTTAAAGCCAGGCGCGATGGCATTTCCTTGGCTTCTGAGCTGGTTGGGAAAGCTGCCAGAAGAAATGGAAGTTTTTCATAACGTTTGAAAGTATTAGCTGATGTATTAAGAATGAGCTCTGGGTCTTGAAATAGAATGTCTCAAATCTTGGGGGAGAAAGGGGGAGAGAGGGGGAGAAAGAGAGAGAGAGAAAGGGAGAAAAAGAAAAGAGAAGGAGAGAGAAAGAGACGAGAGAGAGAAAAGTGGAGAGAGAGAGAGAGAAAGAGAAAGAAAGAGAAAGAGAAAAGAGGAGAGAGTAAGAAAGAAAGAAAAGGAGTAAGAGAGAGAGAAAATTGGAAGAGAGAAAGATAAACAGAAGGAAAGAGAGAAGGAGAAAAAAAGAGAAAAGAGTAGGGAAAAAGAGAGAAAAAGAGGAGAAAGAAAGAGAAGAGAGGCAAAGAAAATGAGAGAGAAAAAAGGGAGAGAATAAAAGGAGAGAGAAAGAGAAACAGAAGGAAAGAGAAAGAAAGATACAGAGAGAGGGAGAGAGAGAGAGAGACATAGAGAGATACAGAGAGAGAGGAGGAGAGAGAGACAGACATAGAGAGATACAGAAAGAGGGGAGAGAGAGAGAGAGACATAGAGAGATACAGAGAGAGAGGAGGAGAGAGAGACAGACATAGAGAGATACAGAAAGAGGGGAGAGAGAGAGAGACATAGAGAGATACAGAGAGGGAGAGAGAGAGACATAGAAAGATACAGAGGGGGGAGAGAGAGAGACAGAGAGATACAGAGAGAGGGGGAGAGAGAGAGACATAGAGAGGCAGAGAGAGAGACAGAGAGATACAGAGAGAGGGAGAGACAGAGACATAGAGAGATACACAGAGATACACAGAGAGGGAGAGAGAGAGACATAGAGAGATACAGAAAGAGGGGGAGAGAAAGAGAGACAGAGAGACATAGAGAGATACAGAGAGGGAGAGAGAGAGACATAGAGAGATACAGAAAGAGGGGGAGAGAAAGAGAGAGAGACAGAGAGAGATACAGAGAGAGAGGAGGAGAGAGAGACAGACATAGAGAGATACAGAAAGAGGGGAGAGAGAGAGAGAGACATAGAGAGATACAGAGAGGGAGAGAGAGAGACATAGAAAGATACAGAGGGGGGAGAGAGAGAGACATAGAGAGATACAGAGAGAGGGGGGAGAGAGAGAGACATAGAGAGAGGCAGAGAGAGAGACAGAGAGATACAGAGAGAGGGAGAGAGACAGAGACATAGAGAGATACACAGAGAGGGAGAGAGAGAGACATAGAGAGATACAGAAAGAGGGGGAGAGAAGAGAGAGAGACAGAGAGACATAGAGAGATACAGAGAGGGAGAGAGAGAGACATAGAGAGATACAGAAAGAGGGGGAGAGAAAGAGACAGAGAGACAGAGAGAGATACAGAGAGATGGGGAGAGAGACAGGGAGACATAGAGAGATATAGAGAGAAGGGGGGAGAGAGGGAGAGGGAGGGAGAGAGAGATGTCAAAAGGGTTTTGTGGTTCCTGTTGTTTCTTAGCAACCAGTTCTCTGCCCTAATGACTGGCTGGGTAGGTGTGGCTAGGGGGACGGTCATGTGACTGGTGAAAGTGAGTGACGAGTTGGCCACGCCCACCAAGGTTTTGTGGCTCCCGGTGTTTTCTTTTCTGTGGGAAACGGGTCCAAATGGCTCTTGAGTGTTTAAGGTTGCAGACCCCTGCTATGGGTGAATCATACTCAGGGGTGGGCTCCTGGGGGTTCGGCAGCGTTCAGGCAATCCTCTAGCCAAGGATCGCTGGGGTTTGGCAAACCTCCAAATGTCACCCCTGGCTGGCCCCGCCCACCCCCGCCCCTCCCCTCCCACCCTGTCTCTCCCTTCCAGGAGTCTCCACACAGCCCATTCCGGAAGTCCGGACAAGGGGCCTGTTTCCAGCCTCCGAGGGCCTCTGGACCCCGGGGGAAGCTGTTTTCACCCTCCCGAAGGCTCGAGAAAAGCCTCCGGAGCTTGGGGAGGGCAAAAAACACTACCACCACCCCGCCATGGTGCAGGCGGACAACTAGGCCACGCCCACCATGGCCACGCCCACCCAACAACGGGGCAGCGAACCCGTTGCTAACGGATCTGAAGCCCCCCCGCCCCCCTATATTTCTTTGCTTCGTTTCCTCAGGATTTCAATGCCTCAATGTTTGTATTTTCTCCCAGGGGGATTATGTATGGATGGACCTCAGGACCAGGCGGGAATTCGATGTTCCCATCGGAGCAGTGGTCAAGCTTTGCGATTCCGGACAGATCCAGGTGATCGACGACGAAGGAAATGTACGTAAAACGAACGTGTGATGAGCCCCCCTCTTCTCTTTGCTGTTCCTGACCTACAATCTTGAGGTCTTTACAGGTAGTCCTCGACTTACAACAGCTCATTTAGTGACCGTTCACCAGAAGGGCCAAGAAGCGAAACATCTTTGAGGAAGAAAAAAAAAAACCCCAAGGGGGTCCAGTTGCCTTTTGAAAAGCATTTTTGGGACAACCATGAGTGGCCTAGAGGTGGAGCTCTCGCCTCACAATCGGGAGGCTGTTAGTTCGATCCTAGGTAGAGGCAGATATTTCTCTCTCTGGGCACAATGAGAATGTGTCTGCTGAACAAAACTCCTCATCGGCGACAGGAAAGGCATCCGGCCAGTAAACACTCAGCTTCATTCAATTGTCCAGATTCCACCCCGCAAGGGATGGAGCAGAAGTTGCCTTTGGAAGTTGTGGGAGCCTCATCCCTGGAGGCTTTCAAGAAGAAACTGGGCTGCCATCAGTCAGAAATGGTGTAGGGGCTCCTGCTTGGGCAGGGGGTTGGACTAGATGATCACCAAGGTCCCTCCCAACTCTGTTAATCTGTAATTTAGACTTGAACTGCTGGCCTTGCGTGTTCTTTCCTTTCCGTCTGGATGAGGCTTACTTTATTATTATTATTATTATTATTATTATTATTATTATTACTACTACTACTACTACTACTACTACTACTACTACTATTTTTCAGGAGCACTGGGTCTCTCCTCAAAATGCCAGCCACATCAAACCGATGCACCCGACTTCGATCCATGGGGTGGAAGACATGATCCGTTTGGGGGATCTGAACGAGGCCGGCATTCTGAGAAATCTTCTCATCCGTTATCGGGAGCGCCTGATTTATGTGAGTGTCTTCTCTCTTCTCTTCTCTTCTCTTCTCTTCTCTTCTCTTCTCTTCTCTTCTCTTCTCTTCTCTTCTCTTCCTCCTCTCCTCTCCTCTCCTCTCCTCTCCTCTCCTCTCCTCTCCTCTCCTCTCCTCTCCTCTCCCCTTCCATTCCACTCTCTTTCCTTCCATCTCTCTCTCCTCTCCTCTCCTCTCTCCTTCCATTCTCCTTCCTTCCATCTCTCTGTCTCCTCTCCTCTCCTCTCCTCCTCTCCTCTCCTCTCCTCTCCTCTCCTCCCTTCCATTCCACTCTCTTTCCTTCCATCTCTCTCTCCTCTCCTCTCCTCTCTCCTTCCATTCTCCTTCCTTCCATCTCTCCCCTCTCCTCTCTCCTTCCATTCTCCTTCCTTCCTTCCATTTCTCCTCTCCTTTCCTGTCCTCTCCTCTCCTCTCCTCTCTCCTCTCCTCTCCTCTCCTCTTCCATTCTCCTTCCTTCCATTTCTTTCCCTCCACTCCTGTCCTCTCCTCTCTCCTTCCATTCTCCTTCCTTCCGTCTCTCTCTCTCCTTCTCTTCTCTCCTCCTCCCCTCTTCTTTGGAAAAAAAAGGTTATTTTCAAACAAAATAACGTTTTCCTGCTCCCTCTGCTTTGAAAACCTAGACTAACTGTGGCGGAAGAGTAAGTACACCTAGTGCCTTCGTTGTCACACTGTCTTATGCTTGGCTCTTTATTTGATGCTGCTACGTTTTCCGGATCGCTTCCCTCTGTTTGCTTGGCTTGGACGGGAGGGATCACATTTATGTCGACCCCCCAACCTGGTTGCTCGCTGCATGGTTTTGCAGCTTTCCAAAAAAAGAAAAAAGGACCCCACCTCCAAGGAGAATAATTTAGTGTGTGTGGGAAGGTCCAATCCCTCGCCATTGCTTTGGTTTTCGGTTAACGCTTTCATTTGGCTGGTGTCCGTATTGTCTCTGCTGCTGAAATGGCTTTGGGCAACACACAATTCAGTCTTGGTGTCCGTGGCCCTTGTGGGGTTGAATGGGGAAGGGGGGAAATGGGTCGTTGGGAAAGATGGGAGCACAACTTTCACAACACTGAGGCTGACCATGCACAATTATCCTTACCCTCTGCCATTGTGTCTGTATGTTTGTGTCAGTGGTGGGTTTCTACGGGTTTGCCACCGTTCGGGCGAATCGGTAGCAGCAGCGGCAGGAGCAGGGGTCAAATGCTCCCAGTTCGGACCGGATCGCCCAATCCGGTAGTGATGGTGGCGGGTGGTTCGGAGAACCGGTAGCAAAAATTCCTGCCTTCCCAACGCCATGCCCTGCTGAGCCTGTTGTGGCTCCGTTGCCTGAGCCTGCGTCATCAGCAGGGGAGGACTCTGAGAGTGAGGGAGAGGAGTTGGCAAGGCCTCCTTCTCCAGAACCCTCCTCTCTGGCAATGCCTCCGGAGGACACCGAAGGGCAGGAGATAGGCCCAGAGCCAAGCTCATCCCCGCAGCCACAGGAGGACATTGATGAGGGGAGTGAGTTTTGGCTGGATCCTCGCCAGCGTCGGAGAGACAGGAGAGCCCAGCAGAGGAAAAGGCGTGGTCGTGATTAGATGGTGGACCACACCCCACAGGCTATAAAAGAGAGGGATTGCAGCCTGTATCTTTGTGACGGACAAAACAAAGATTCATGGATCCTGGTTTCGAATCTGCCCTGTGTCCCAGCTCTGGACATTTTGGTGGTGTGTATTTGACTGAACTATTAATAAAGGCTTTGGCAAGCAGCTGCGGGGATTGCAGCCAAGCTTTTTATCAGCTTACTTGATTGCCTGCCAGTTCATTAGACTCTGACTGTTTGACGGGGTGTATTTCCTGGGGAGCGGGGCCAGAACAGAGCCATCATCAGATCATCATCAGAGAGGATCTCGTGGCTCAGAACCGGTAGTAACAAATTTTAAATTTCACCACTGAGCGGGAGGCTCCGCCCACCTGCCCAGACGTCATCACGGATGCTCTGCGCTTTCGCAGAAGAGCCGCGCGAGGGAGAAGCAAGAACGCCCATAGCGCTCACCGTTCTGAACTGAAGCGGTAGGGAAGGTAAGTGAAACTCACTACTGGTTTGTGTATGTGTTTATTTCTCTTCTCTTCCAGACGTACACGGGCTCAATCCTGGTGGCCGTCAATCCCTACCAGCTGCTTCCCATTTACTCCCCGGAGCAGATCCGTCTCTACACCAACAAAAAGATCGGGGAGATGCCCCCCCACATTTTTGCCATCGCGGACAATTGCTACTTCAACATGCAAAGGAATAACAAGGACCAGTGTTGTATTATAAGGCAAGTGGGGAGATATCGGGGGGGCCCATCAAAGCCCTCGGGTTCTTGGCACTGGGATCCCCCCGGATGTCATGCCCAAAGAACCAAGAACAATCCTTAGAGCTGTGATGGTGAACCTATGGCACGCGAGCTGTCACCCAGCTCAGCTCCACCGCACATGTGCACATGCCTCCCGCCAGCTAGCTGATTTTTGGGACACATGCAAGCAGTGGTGAAATCTAAAATTTGTTACTACTGGTTCTGTGGGCGTGCCTTGGTGGGGTGGTGGTGGTAATGTGACTGGGTAGGTGTGGCCAATTTTTTTTTCCCTTTTAAAACTGTTTTTTCTACAATCTCTTCGGTGAATGCTTTCAAAAAATGCTTTCAAAAGGCTCTGACGATCCCAGCTGAGTTGCCTGATCGGCAGAGGCTTTTTTTTTCTTTTAAAAGCCTCTGCCAATCAGGCAAACTCAGCTTGGATTGTTAGAGGCTTTTAAAAGAAAAAAAAATCTCTGCTGATCAGGCAACTCAGCTGGGACCGTCAGAGGCTTTTAAAAGAAAAAAAACCCCTCTGCCGGTCAGGCACTCAGCTTGGAATCATCAGAGGCATTTAAAAGAAAAAAACCCTTTGCTGATCAGGCAACTCAGCTTGGATCATCAGAGGCATTTAAAAGAAAAAAAACCTCTGCTGATCAGGCAACTCAGCTTGGATCGTCAGAGGCATTTAAAAGAAAAAAAACCTCTGCTGATCAGGCAACTCAGCTTGGATCGTCAGAGGCTTTTAAAAGAAAAAAAGCCTCTGTCGATTAGGCAACTTGGCTTGGATTGTCAAAGGCTTTTAAAGAAAAAACACCTCTGCCCATCAGGCAACTCAGCTTGGATCTTCAGAGGCTTTTAAAAGAAAAAAAAAGCCTCTGACGATCAGGCAACTCAGCTTGGATCGTCAGAGGCTTTTAAAAGGAAAAAAAAACCTCTGCCCATCAGGCAACTCAGCTGGCATCATCAGCTGACGATCCCTTTGACGATCCCGCCCGATCATCAGAGGCTTTTTTTTTTTACTTTTAAAAGCATTTTTTCGGCCAAAGAGGTTGTAGAAAAAACGCTTTTAAAAGTAAAAAAAAAAAGCCTCTGATGATTGCCCGGCTCAGCTGGGCAATGAGGGGACGGGCAGGGATTTTTGCTACCGGTTCTCCGAACCACCCGCCTCCATTGCTACCGGATCGGGCGATCCGGTCTGAACCGGGAGCATTTCACCCCTGCATGCAAGGCACATGTGAGAGACGCGTGCATATGTGCGGGGGGCAGGGGTCACACATGCATGTGTGGGGGGCAGGGGTGGAGTGTGTGTGGGGGGTGCAGTGTGCCCCCAAAAACAGGTGGAGGGGTCACGTGTGCATGCATAGGGGCGGGGGGAAGCATGAGGAGGTTGTGTGTGCATGTGGGGGGGGGGAGTGGGAAGGGTTGTGCGTGCATTTACAAGGGGGGGGCATTGCATGGAGGTCATAAGTTGAGAATTACCTGGACTCTTTTTTTGAAATAATTTTTTTTTTTGATTGGCGCAGCGGTGAGTCGGGCGCGGGAAAAACCGAAAGCACCAAGCTGATCCTCCAATTCCTGGCGGCCATCAGTGGTCAGCATTCCTGGATTGAACAGCAGGTCCTGGAAGCCAACCCCATCTTGGAAGGTGAGTTTTTTGCGCCTGGTATGAAAAAAGTAACTTTTGGGGACCAAAAAAAATGAGTAGATGATTGTCCGAGCGGCAATCAGCCCCGTGACCTTGCGTGGGGTACTTGCCCTCATTTTGAGTTGGAGCGTGACTTTTATCCTTCTGTATACTTTGATCAATAAAAACCGGAAGACATCTTCTAATTAAACTCCTATTTATTGTCAAGACAATAAAACATCTTACTAATCTAATTAGTTACATTTTTTGGAAGCTTCCCAGCCATGAACTCCCCTGGCTGGAGAACAAAGGAAAGTTTTTAGAAAAAAAAGAAAAGAATGCAGGACATGCGCAGTAGATACTGATAAGAAACTTGGCAAACTACGATAAGTCTGACAGTTCAGAAATAATAGCTCTGCTGGTAAATACAAAAACGCAGTGACAATGATAACACTGATTTGACACCAGAGTCTTCAAGAAACCAAGAAACCAACATTGGGCCAATGTCGTTCTGTTTCTTTGACCATGCTGGTTAAGTCCATTCCATTCCATTCCATTCCATTCCATTCCATTCCATTCCATTCCATTCCATTCCATTCCATTCCATTCCATTCTATTCTATTCTATTCTATTCTATTCTATTCTATTCTATTCTATTCTATTCTATTCTCACTCCATTCCATTCCATTCATTGGATCTTTATTGGATCCAACTGCCCCATTTAAACCTAGTTTGGAAGCAAGGGCTTAGTTCAATCCTGGTTAGAACTTTGTCTGTCTGTCTTATGTTAGCTTTGGGAACGCAAAGACCATTCGTAACGACAACTCCAGCGGTTTGGGAAATACATTGACATCCATTTCAACAAGCGAGGAGCGATCGAGGGAGCTAAAATTGAACAGTACCTTTTGGAGAAATCCGCGTCTGTCGACAGGTAAGGATACCTTACAGACACCCCCCCCCCTCCTTAAGTGTACAGATAGTCCTCTGTTCTGGCCCCGCTCCCAGAATACACCCCGTCAAACAGTCAGAGTCTAATGAACTGGCAGGCAACCAAGTAAGCTGATAAAAAGCTTGGCAGCAATCCCCGCAGCTGCTTGCCAAAGCCTTTATTAATAGTTCAGTCAAATACACACCACCAAAATGTCCAGAGCTGAGACGCAGGGCAGATTCGAAACCGGGATCCATGAATCTTTGTTTTGTCCGTCACAAAGATACAGGCTGCAATCCCTCTCTTTTATAGCCTGTGGGGTCCACCATCTAATCACGACCACGCCTTTTCCTCTGCTGGGCTCTCCTGTCTCTCCGACGCTGGCGAGGATCCAGCCAAAACTCACTCCCCTCATCAATGTCCTCCTGTGGCTGCGGGGATGAGCTTGGCTCTGGGCCCTATCTCCTGCCCTTCGGTGTCCTCCGGAGGCATTGCCAGAGAGGAGGGTCCTGGAGAAGGAGGCCTTGCCAACTCTCTCCCTCACTCTCAGAGTCCTCCCCTGCTGATGACGCAGGCTCAGGCAACGGAGCCACAACATCCTCGAATTATGACCATTCATTTAGTGACCATTCAAAGTTACGACTCTGAAAAAAATGACTTACTGCCATTTTTCACACAACTGTTGTGGAATCCCCATGGTCACTGTGATCAAAATGAGGCCGCTTGCCAACCGACTCATAGTTATGACTGTCAAGGTTCGAAGTCGTCTCAAGATAAATCGCATTTCAGCCAAATTCTTTGATGAAAAAAACATTCATTTATTAGCACGACATTCTGTTCCAAAACTCATTGCAGCCAGCAATGAGTTCCTGCTCCAAAACCCTTCCCTTCCTGGCTTGCTCTCCTGTTCTGATTGGCCATCTTCCAAGTCATTCTACTCCTATCTACTATCTAAGCTCACAGGGTTTCTAGTCCCATCTTGGCAGGCGTGCCTGGTTGTGTGCTTGCCTGTGTGAGGAAGGGGGACAGGACAGTTAACCATCCCTGTCCTATGGGAAGGTTTCCCTTCTCCTTTTCTCTTTTTCCGTCAGGCTCAAGATGAGAGAAATTATCACATATTTTACTGCATGCTGAAAGGAATGAGCTCGGAGCAGAAAAAAATGCTGGGACTTAAAAAAGCCACAGATTATAACTACCTTTCCATGGTAAGAGGTTAAAAATATAATAATAATTTTTTTGAATCTCCTTTTTCTGCATGGCCCGTAGCAAGCCAGGCTGCATCCTTGTCATAAACAAAGCCATGATTGAAAATATTTGTAGCTCGGGTGGTAGATGTTGATGGTGGTTTGTTTCCTTGGTTTGCTGTTTAGTTTCCGAATGTTTTGTCACTCAACGGGAGTTTGGCTGAAGGGTCTTGTGTTCAGGTCTTCTCTGCTTTTATTGATCTCAAGTGGTTGGTGGGTCATGCCATGCCACCACATGCCTGATATCGAAGATTCTATGGATCGATCAATCAACATCTCGATACAAAGTCAATTTACGAACCCTTAAGGATCCATATCCAATCAGCGGCCAACCAACGATGGCACCGACCACCTCTTCGTTTGGTGATCTTCACACGACATCACCAGCTGGTCACGTGGCACGTCATACGGCATGACCAGCTGGTCACATGACCCAACAACCACATGACCACATGAGATTGATAAAAGCGGAGAAGAACTGGAACAAGACACTCCGGAAAGAGTGGAGAGAAGAGCAACAGAGATGATGGGGGGACTGGAGGCTAAAACATATGAAGAACAGTTGCAGGAATTTGGTATGTCTAGTTTAATGAAGAGAAGGACCAGGGAAGACAGGATAGCCGTCTTCCAATATCTCAGGGGCTGCCCCAAAGAAGAGGGAGTCAAGCTATTCTTCAAAGCACTTGAGGGTAGAACAAGAAGCCATGGGTGGAAACTAACCAAGGAGAGAAGAAACTTAGAACTAAGGAGGAATTTCCTGACAGGGAGAATAATTAATCAGTTGGAACGACTTGCCTCCAGAAGTTGTGAATGCTCCAATACTGGAGATTTTTAAGAAGAGGTTGGATAACCATTTGTCTGAAGTGGCCTAGGGTTTCCTGCCTGGGCAGGGGTTGGACTAGAAGACCTCCAAGGTCCCTTCCAGCTCCATTATTCTATTCTATTCTATTCTATTCTATTCTATTCTATTCTATTCTATTCTATTCTATTCTATTCTATTCTATTCTATTCTATTCCATTCCACTCCACTCCTCCCACTCCACTCCACTCCATCCCCTTCTATTAATTCTGAATTCTGTTCTATTATCGTATTCTATTTTCTATATTTTCTTTTTCTATATTTTCTATTCCATTCCATTCATTCCATTCCACTCCACTCCACTCCACTCCACTCCACTCCATCCCCTTCTATTAATTCTGAATTCTGCTCTATTATCCTATTCTATTTTCTATATTTTCTTTTTCTATATTTTCTATTCCATTCCATTCCACTCCACTCCACTCCATCCCCTTCTATTAATTCTGAATTCTGTTCTATTATCCTATTCTATTTTCTATATTTTCTATATTTTCTTTTTCTATACTTTCTATTCCATTCCATTTCACTCCACTCCACTCCACTCCATCCCATTCTATTAATTCTGAATTCTGTTCTATTATCCTATTTCTATTTTCTATATTTTCTATATTTCTTTTTCTATATTTTCTATTCTGTTCTATTCCATTCCATTCCATTCCATTCCATTCATTCCATTCCATTAATTCTATTCTATTCTATTCTATTCTATTCTATTCTATTCTATTCTATTCTATTCTATTCTATTCTATTCTATTCTATTCTATTCTATTCTATTCTATTCCATTCCATTCCATTCCATTCCATTCCATTCATTCTTCTTTCTGCTTCTATTCCATTCCACTCCACTCCACTCCACTCCACTCCATTCTTCAACTGATGTTACCTAGCCAGGTGACAAAAGGTTCAGAAGCTAACCAGGAAGCTCAGAGAACAAACCACCATCAGCAAGCCAAGCCATGACCTGCCTGTGGACCAGAAATGTCGGTATCGGTTCCCTCATGCTTTGCACACTCTGTCTTGCACCCCTAGGGCAACTGCATTACTTGCGACGGTAGAGACGATAGCAAAGAATACTCCAACATCCGGGCGGCTATGAAAGTCCTGATGTTCACCGACACGGAGAACTGGGAAATCTGCAAACTTCTAGCCTCCATCCTCCATATGGGGAACCTGCGATACGAAGGTAGCATCTCTTTTAACGTGAAGTAATGGAGTAGGAATATTCTACCTCCGTTTTGTAATATTTCCTCCTTTTCCAGTTCGTTGTTGTTACTGACAGAGGAGAATATTGTTAGGTCAGAGTGAAATGAGGTGGTCTTTGGTGGTCTCAGAATTTTCTTTGCTGTTTTCTTTGCAGACGTCTCATTACCCAGCTAGGTAACATAATCAGGGCTAGAAGCGAGTGGGGTTAATCTGTGCAAATAAGCTCCTAGTATATAAACAGGAACAAACCCCCCACTCCCACTGCTGCCACCAGTTTCTTTCTGATTCTCTCTTTGCAGCCCGGAACTACGACAATCTCGACGCTTGTGAGGTTGTCCACTCTGCATCCTTGATAACGGCTGCGTTGTTGCTGGAGGTGAGCTGGATTCTCGCCCTTCTTGCTTAGGTAGAAGCTGCAGGAAGCGCCACTTACAGTAGAGGTGGGGAACAATAACTCCTTTATGACTTGCGGACTTCAGCTCCCAGAATTCCTAGAAGTTCTCCTATCAGGTAGTCCTGGTTTCAGGTTTTAAGAGGTCGTAAATGAGGCACAATTCACTTAATACCTCCCTTAGCAATAGAGACTTGGACCTCGGTTATGGCCATAAGTCGAGGAACAACCTGTAGTTTGGTTAGCAGCAAAACTGCACCCCCCCAAAAAAAGAAAAGTCATAAATTTGGGTGGTCCCAAGGAATTCTATCATAGCATTTATTTTGTGCAGGCTGGGGAATGCTGGGAGTTGAAGTCCGCATATCTTAAAGGTGTCAAGGCTGCGATAGATATCCTGGGCTATAGAACATATTTCATCCCCAAGTTTAAGGAAACTTTCCTTAATATTTTTTCCGTGCAAAAGTTTGGCTACTTCTGCAAATTATAGAATAGAATTAATGGAATGGAATGGAATGGAATGGAATGGAATGGAATGGAATGGAATGCAATGGAATGGAATGCAATGGAATGCAATAGGAAATAGAATAGAATAGAATAGAATAGAATAGAATAGAATAGAATAGATAGAATAGAATAGAATAGAATAGAATAGAATAGAATAGAATTAATGGAATGGAATGGAATGGAATGGAATGGAATGGAATGAATGGAATGGAATGGAATGGGATGGAATGAATAGAATAGAATAGAATAGAATAGAATAGAATAGAATAGAATAGAATAGAATAGAATAGAATAGAATAGAATAGAATTAATGGAATGGGAATAGAATAGAATAGAATAGAATAGAATAGAATAGAATAGAATAGATAGAATAGAATAGAATAGAATAGAATAGAATAGAATAGAATAGAATTCTAATTCTAATTCTAATTCTAATTCTAATTCTAATTCTAATTCTATTCTATTCTATTCTATTCTATTCTATTCTATTCTATTCTATTCTATTCTATTCTATTCTATTCTATTCTATTCCAGTCTAATCTGTGTCTTTTTCCCTTTCATGCTTTCAAGGTTGAGCCTCTGGATCTGATGAACTGTCTCACTAGCCGGACGATCATAACCAGAGGAGAGACCGTTTCCACGCCTCTCAGCATGGAGCAGGCCATAGATGTCAGAGATGCCTTCGTGAAGGTGAATTTGCATTTCTGGGCTCTTTTCCTGAAAATGAATTTATGGTGTATGGTTTTTAAGGACTAGAAAAAAACAATAGATCATAGAAAAAAGATGAAAATAATGTAACCGTAGAGCAAGAAGTCAATTTACGTTTATACTTGTGAAAGAAAATCAGGTTATTTCTTAATACTTTCCTACATTTTTGTCTTTGTCTTTCTTTTCCCTTTCCTTCTTGTTTTCCTTCTCATTCCTTTCCTCCTTTCTTTCCCTTTCTTTTTCTTTCTTCTCCTCCTTCTCCTCCCTCCGTCCCATCTCATCCCATCCCCTCTCATTTCCTTTCTTTCTTTCGCTTTTTTCCTCTCCTTTTTCCTTTTCTCCTCTCTTTTCCTTTCCTCCTTTCCTTTCCCCTTCCCTTTTTTCCTTTTTTCCTTTTTTGCTTTTTCCCTTCCCTTCCCTTCCCTTCCCTTCCCTTCCCTTCCCTTCCCTTCCCTTCCCTTCCCTTCCCTTCCCTTCCTCCTTCCCTTCCCTTCCCTTCCCTTTCTTTCCCTTCCCTTCCTTCCCTTCCCTTCCCTTTCCTTTCCTTTCCTTTCCTTTCCTTTCCTTCTCTTCCTCCTTCCCTTCCCTTTCTTTCCCTTCCCTTTCTTTCCCTTCCCTTTCCTTCCCTTCTCTTCCTCCTTTCCTTTCTTTCCTTTCCTTTCCTTTCCTTTCCTTTCCTTTCCTTTCCTTTCCTTTCCTTTCCTTTCCTTTCCTTTCCTTTCCTTTCCTTTCCTTTCCTTTCCTTTCCTCCTTCCTTCCCTCCCTCCTTTCCTTTCATTTCCTTCCTCCTTCCCTTCCCTTCCCTTTCCTCCTCTCCTCCTTTCCTTTCCTTTCCTTTCCTTTCCCTTCTAACAAGATTATAAGCTTTTAGGCCTCCTAGAAACCATATTGTGTTTATAATTGCCATGCTGAGCCAAACCCCCCACCCCTGCTAAACAAGGGACAAGAAAAAAGAAAGAAATGGGAAAAAAATGGGGAGAGAAAATATTTTTCTACCCCAGAGGGCAGTTCCACAGAGCCCTGACTGAAACCCCCTGGTTTTAGTTCAGTGCTTCTCAAACGTGACAACTTCAAAATAGGTGGACTTCAACACCCAGAATTCAGGCAGGCTGGGGAATTCTGGGAGTTGAAGTCCACCCATCTTAAAGCAGCCGAGTTTGAGAAACACCGAGTTAAAATCAGAAAGGAACAGATAAGGAGGAACCGCTCTCAGGGGAGGCCGAAATAAATTTTAATCACTTGTCTTTCCCTCTTTTTGAATTTCCAGGGCATTTACGGCAGGCTTTTCGTGTGGATCGTGGACAAGATCAACGCGGCCATTTACCGACCGCCTTCCCACGAGAACAAAAACGTCCGGAGATCCATCGGATTATTGGATATCTTCGGATTTGAGAACTTCACAGTAAACAGGTTGTAGGATTTAGGAAACGGCGTTAAGATGTTTCTTCAAAGGCAGGTGGGATGGAGAGGGATCCAGTCACCCCTTCAGACTGGGAGTCAAAAAAAACCCCCCAAGATGGGAAAAAACTTTGGATATTCAATTGATTTGAAAAAGGGCAACAACTATGGGAAAGGAATTATAAATTAATGATGTCCACTGCATATAAGGAGAACCAATATAAAATGTTTTATAGATGGCACCTGAGAAATTAGCAGAAATGTTTAAAGAAAAATCAGCTAAATGTTGGAAGTGTCATCAACTACCAGGATCATATTATCATATGTGGTGGACATGTCCGGAACCTAAAAGCTATTGGAATAAAATTAAGATTTGGCTGGAGGAAATGATACAGCAACGTATTAAATTTAAACCAGAGCTGTTCCTAAAAAATTAGCAAGGAAAATGTTTATTTGATAATACATATAATAACAGCTGCAAATATTGTTTATGCACAAAATTGGAAAGCGGAGAAAATGCCTTCAGAAGAAGAAGTAATAAAAAAAGTTTTAGATTTGTGCAGAAATGAATAGATTAACTCTGATGATTAAGGATAGAGAAGACTCAGAATGTTTTAAAACATGGAATTGTTTTTATTATTGGTTGGAGAAGAGATATAAATTATTCATTAAATATAAGTATGTATAAATATGTGATGAGTAGAATGTTATGTTAATGATGAATTGATTCTATGGATTGGACAAGATAGAAGAAATAACTCATATACAGAAAAATGGGTGTGGCTCCTTCTTGGAACTGCTGAAAGGAATATATATATATGTGTGTGTGTGTGTGTGTGTGCTGTGTGTGTGTGTGTGTGTGTCTTTGGTTATTCGGTCTTCTCCCGCGTAGAATTGGAAGTATCTTGGTGATGTTTCGACGAAGTCTCATTCGTCATCTTCAGGCTGGTGTTCTCGGCTTCGTGCTGGAAGCATGAAGCCGAGAACGCCAGCCTGAAGATGACGAATGAGACTTCGTCGAAACATCACCAAGATACTTCCAATTCTACGCGGGAGAAGACCGAATAACCAAAGACCTACATACAAACACCCGCGAAAACCTCAGAATATATATATATATATATATATATATATATATATATATATATATATATATATATATATATATATATATATATATATATATGCTGCCCTTCTCAGGGTGGCTTACAATGCGTTAAGCAACAGCCTTCATACTTTTGTATATTTTATACAAAGTCAGCTTATTGCCCCCACAAACTGGGTGCTCAATTTACCTACCTTAGAAAGGATGGAAGGCTGAGTCAACCTTGAGCCTAGGGAGATTCGAACTTACAGTAATTGCAGACAGCTGATGTTAATCACAATGCTTTATTCTGCTGAGCCACCAGCCTCCCCCCCGCCACCCACCCATATTGTAGACTGGAGATAGATGATGTCGTATCCGTCCCCCTCTGTTGAGAGAAGGCTGTTCAATTTGACCTACATGACCTCTTTGACTCCTCTTTCAAATCAGGGGTCCTCTCCGTCTAAAGTATGGACTTTGTGGTCTTCAAACAAGTGCCCTGTGTCTTATAAATGCAGATAGACTGATGAATCTAGTCGTGTTTGTTGTGTTTGTTCTCCTATGTTGTGCCTTGCATTTGTGAAGTGGCTGTTTTGTTTCCCCCAATGTACAGATCTGCACATGTCTACCACTGCTTTATGCTGCATATATCACGTTGCTCCATTTCTGTCTGGGTGTTTTATCCTTGGGGTGGACAAGCTTAGTGTCTTCTTGGGTTTAAAGTGTGCACGTGTTAGCCAGAGATCCTCCTGAGCTTTTCCGATACGCCTGCAACACACGGAATGACAACGTTGCTTCGTTTATTGTCCTCGTCATTGTCTGTGATGGAGGAGCTCCTGTAGGGTCTTTTTTGGAGATTTGATGAAGGCCCACTTGGGATAGCCACGTGTTCTGAGGGTTTCCTTGATGTGTTTTTAGGTCCTTTTTTTCCTCATCTTTGCTGGTAGGCAGGCCTTCAGCTCAGTTTGATTCCCACCACCCACTGGAGCACAAAATGGAAGTCAGTGGTGGGCTTCACATTTTGTTACCGCCAGTTCGCCCCACCCGTGTGTTTTCCGTGCATGCTCCCAGCCTCAAAAATGTGCCTAAATAGGGCGGCATAGAGCCGGGGAGAATGACGGACTACCGATTTGCCCGAACCGGTCTGAATCAGCCCGAACCGGTTGAATACCACCTCTGATGGGAGTCATCAGAATCTGAAGGCCTGCCTACCAGCAAAGATGGGAAAGAAAAAGAACCAGCTGAGTGACTTTGCGCCAGTCCGTCTCTCTCTCTCTCTCTCAGCTCAACCCACCTCATAGGGTTGTTGTTATGTGGAAAATAGAAAGAGGAAGGAGTAGTATTAGGTATATTTACTGTCGTCGTGCCCTCCCCCCTTAGTTATTTTTTAAAAAAATAATACAAGCAATATAAAAAAATTGAACAAATGAATCTGTATTATTCGCTCTCCAGTTTCGAGCAGCTCTGCATTAATTTCGCCAACGAGAACCTGCAACAGTTCTTCGTCCGTCACGTCTTCAAACTGGAGCAGGAAGAATACAACCTGGAAAACATCAACTGGCAGCACATAGAATTCACGGACAATCAGGACGCTCTGGATATGATCGCCATCAAAACCGATGAATTTAATCTCCCTCATCGACGAGGAAAGCAAATTCCCCAAGGTTTGGCCAAATTGAGCAAGATTTAAGTCTCCTCCCTCCTCCCCCCATGCTCCATTTACGACTCGTTAAGTCCTCCCTCCCTTTGTTGTGGTTCGCCAGTGGCCAGCGGATCTGGCAGCAGATTCGGACAGTGAGGAGATTGGGGAGGAACCTGGGCGAGTCCTGGAGTCTGGGAAAGCTCTGATGAGGGCTCTGTGTCGGAGGCAGAGAGAGGGCCAGGGCCGGATGCCAGTTATTAGCTGCCTTCGGAGTCGGACATCAGTGAGGCAGACGAACAACTGGAGCCTGTTCCCAGTGTGTGCATGGACAGAGTTGCCAGATGAAGGGAACAGCTAAAGAACAAGGGCTGACTTGGGAGTAAGGCCATAGGTGGACAATGAAGGGCCCCTCCCAGAGGGAATAAAAGAGGAGCGAAAGGGGAGTGGAGTTTGCAGGAGACAATTAGTTCATTCTTGCATTCTGGGGTCTGAAAGATATCGGCCTGGCCACTCTCCAAGCCTGATAAAAGTCGGCAATTGTGAACTATCTTTTGATAGTTGGATTTCACCACTGCCCTAGCCAGCCCGAGAGTTTGACACTCCTGTGTTAGATGTTTTCACTGCAGATCAGTTATGTCCGAGTTGCAAACGAAGGCTGCTTTGGATGATAGAAACCTTAATTCCAGGGGTGGGGCTGCTGAGGGTTCGCAGGGGTTCGTGAGAACCTCTAGCTAAGATTCTGTGCAGTTCGGAGAACCCCCAAATCCCACTCCTGGCTGGCCCCGCCAACCCCTCCCCGCCCCTCCCCTCCCAGGAGTCCCCATATGACCCATTTTGGATGCAGATAAGTGCAGGGCGCACACGGAGACTCGGGGAGGGCAAAAAATGGGCCTACCGGAAGTTTGGGAAGGCCGGAAATGGGCCTGTTTCTGGCTTCCGGAGCCTGAGGAGGCTGTTTTTTGCCCTTCCGGAGGCTCAAGAAAAGCCTCCGGAGCCCGGGGAGGACAAAACGACCCTCCCCCCTGCTGTGGTGCAGGAGGCTGACTAGGCCACACCCACCCAGCAACCGGGGCAGAGAGCCCCTTTCTAAAATTTTTGAAGCCTGCTCCTGCCTAATTCCCGTTTTTTACCTGATGCAGGGAACGGATGCCACCATGCTTCACAAGCTGAATTCCCAGCACAAGCTGAACATCAATTACATCCCGCCGAAAAACAACCACGACACTCATTTTGGCATCAACCATTTTGCGGCGTTGTCTATTATGAAACAAAAGGTAGGTTTTGAGGTTTGGGGCAGAGCCTCCATTGGAGCAAGGCTCAAAAGTTTAAGTCCTCGAGTTAGAAACGGCCTGTCTAATACCGTTAGTCCTTAATGTACGGCCACAATTTGGATTGGAACTTCGGCCCCTATGCAATGGGGTCGTTAAGCGAGTCCATGCCTGACATTGCAACTTTTTTTTGCAATGTGGTCATTGGACACGTCGCCACCGTCATTAAATGAATCCTGCTTCGCTTATAAATGTTCTGACCCAGTTCTCCAAGCATGACAGAAGCTCTGTATTTAAATCAACGTTCTTGATATTTGGAGTGCCAGCAGCCCCGCAAAAAGCTTCTCTCTCACCGCAGGCTAACAAGTCCATCCATCCGGGAGATGAATAGTTGTCTGCCACATCTATTCATCTGCGCCCCCTGCCTTTTATCCCCAGAGCTAGGGTGGGGCTTTGCTAGCAGCGGTGGCTCTTCTGTCCCGAGGACCGGCCCGTAGATTTCCACTGCTCTCCTCTCCTCTGTCTTCTGTGCATCCCCGCGTCAGGCACTGGACCCAGCTGTTCCTCCTCTTCCTCATCAGCCACCTCCAGACCTGGGGGCTGTTGATTCTCTATCTAAAGACTGACGGACGGCCCAGGCTCTGCCTCTGTTTCCCTCTCTGCCAGCTTCATTCCTCTTCCCCTCGGAGCTCTCAGGTTCCCTTGATGCTGACCCTAACTCCCATGCCCACTCCTCTTCCTCCTCCTCTGATTCGGCTGCTGGAGGGGCTGGGTAGCTAACAGGCCACAATAATAGACTTTGCTTGAGGAAGCCAGCTGGGAAGGTTCAATCAATCGGAAGGGACCTTGGAGGTCTTCTAGTCCAACCCTGTGCCAGAGACCCTGTGTCCCTTTCAGCTCTATTCTGATTTTTTTTTAAAAAAATTGATTCATATGCCACCCTTCTCCAAAGACTCAGGGCAGCTTACAATGCATTAAACAATACCCTTCATACTTTTGTACATTTATACAAAGTCAGCTTATTGCCCCCACAAACTGGGTCCTCATTTGACCTACCTTAGAAAGGATGAAGGCTGAGTCAACCTTGAGTCTGGTGAGATTTGAATTTACAGTAATTGCAGGCAGCTGAATGTTAATTACAGAGCTTAGTCTGCCGAGCTATCAGGTTCCTCTAATTGATTGATTGATTGATTGATTACCTGTGTTCAGGAATTCGCAGAGTAACCCTTGAGTAGCAAGGGTGTGCACATGAAAGCGATTGAGAGTAGGTACGAATAAACACAGTCAACACACAGATACACTGAGTTGTGTTTACTTTCAGGAAATAGTAAGGCACAGTCCAATAAACAGTCCAGGTCATCTACATATAAAGCAGGAGATAGCAAAACGACAGTCCAGGATAATCCAATAACAAAGTCTTCTTACCAGTTGTCGTAGTCATTCACAATAACAGTTCTTCCGGATTTGCAAACAGTAGCATACAGAGATATCCGAGAGCAAGAACAGCAAAAAGAAACAAACTACATTACTAGCTCCCTCTTAAGGAGATTTTCTACAGAGCTAACCAATCAGGACACAGTATGAATGCAATATAGAAATCTTATAACTATATTGAGGGTTTATATATTAGGAACCCAACAAGATAAGTAATTCTCATTCCTAACAACTTGTATAAAAATTATATTTCTTTCAACTGCTACTGGTTTCTCTCATCAGGGTTCTGGAGAAAACAGAGACACCCTTCATGGGGATATTATCCAGTTGGTCCATTCCTCAAGAAACAAATTCATCAAGCAGATTTTCCAGGCTGACGTAGCCATGGTAAGTATCTCTAACAGGCATGGTGGTGGGTGGAAGAGGTGGGGAAGTGGAGAGCCAATCTTATCTTCAGATAAATCCCTTGTCATTCATGGAACTTGATCACTGCTAATTTAAGCCTGCGGTATCTTGTTGGATCTAGACAAGGGGTATCAAACTCGATTTCATTGAGGGCCACATCAGGGTTGTGTTTGACCTCGGGAGAGGGGGGGCAGAGGGGGGGCAGGGGGGGCATGGAAGTGGGGATGTGGCCAACTCGATGTCACTCATGTTGGGGGGATCTGTGGTGGCCAAGTGCTGAGGCAGGATTTCCCTCAGACCCTCCCTCACTCTCATTATAATCTCTCTCTCTTCCTTCCTTCCTTCCTTCCTTCCTTCCTTCCTTCCTTCCTCCCTCCCTCCCTCCATTTCCAACACTGGAAATTTTAAGAAGATATTGGATAACCACTTGTCTGAAGTGGCGTATGGTTTCCTGCCTAAGCAGGGGGTTGGACTAGAAGACCCTCCAGGGTCCCTTCCAACACTTATTCTATTCTATTCTATTCTATTCTATTCTATTCTATTCTATTCTATTCTATTCTATTCTATTCTATTCCATTCCATTCCATTCCATTCCATTTTTAATTCTATTCTATTCTATTCTGTCTAGTCTAGTCTAGTCTAGTCTAATCTATTCTTAATTCTTGTCTATTCTACTCTATTCTTAATGCTATTGTATTCTATTTTTAAGTATATTCTATACTAATTTTAAGTATATTCAGTTCTCTATTGTATCTTAATTCTATTCTATTTTAATTGTATTCTATTATATTTTTAATTTTATTATATTCTATTTTTAATTCTATTTTTAATTCTATTCTTAATTCTATTCTATTTTTAATTCTATTCCATTTTATTCTATTTTATTCTAATTGTATTCCCTTTTTAATTCTCTCCTCTCCTCTCCTCTCCTCTCCTCTCCTCTCCTCTCCTCTCCTCTCCTCTCCTCTCCTCTCCTCTCCTCTCCTCTCCTCTCCTCTTTTCATTCTATTCTATTCTGTTCTGTT